>JAAMPD010002186.1:0-16620 GCA_025266255.1 Trissolcus basalis
AAAAAAAAAAAAAAAAAAAAAAAAAGGGTGAGATGAATTAAGAACGAATTAGAGTTTAGGATGGTTGATTTGTCTATACAGTGGTGACGGACAAAAAACCCATAAGCTTGCCGCCGCTTTCGGGTCCGATGGAGCCGACTTTATTGCCGTGGACCAGGATCTCTTGCACGGTCATGAAGTCGTCAATTGTGGCCTTTTTTCGAGCCATCTTTTTGTGACTGAGCTCCATGATGTTGAGCGACGTCTTGCCCGTTTGTACTTCTGCATTCTCGCTTGGCTCGTCGTTGGTGCCGCTTTGTTGCAAAGAAATTATCTTCTGTTGTTTCCGTTCCCGCGCGCGCTCCAATTGTTTTTTACGTTCCTCTTTGCTCCAGTATCGACCTACCTACGCACACACACAAAAACAATTACACCTCTTTTATCTTCAAAAATAAAAAAAAAGAGAAAGAAAAAAGTCCTCTGCCTTCAAACTTGCAATTGAAACGCCTTTACGTGTATACACATTTTCTTCAACGTTCTCGCAATTTTAATTAAAATGTTCAATTTGTATCTGACAAATCTTTTTTTGTCACAAAAATAATAATTTTTCTTAATGAAATGTTTTTAAAAAAATCTATTGACAAGAAACGTGATAATTGTACACCGCACAATATTGGTGTGCATTAAAAGAACACGAGTGTGTCTAAAACATGAATAAATAAAAAGGGAGTTGTTTTTTTGTCATGCGTTACATCCACGTTCAAAAAGAAAAATGTTTATTAGAAATGTAAATTTGCGTTTATGTAAAACTGTGTCACAAGCTGGTCAAGTGGCACTATGCTAAAGTGTCCCGGCCGCTTTCCATCCGAATGT
Organism: Trissolcus basalis; assembly: GCA_025266255.1. Taxonomy (NCBI): domain Eukaryota; kingdom Metazoa; phylum Arthropoda; class Insecta; order Hymenoptera; family Scelionidae; genus Trissolcus; species Trissolcus basalis. Next base: position 853 of record JAAMPD010002186.1, read on the forward strand.
ACAGTCAGAAAACTGCTTATTATCTTATACAATAGAGTTGAGCGTAATAAGTTTATTATGTGAAAAAAAAAGTGTAACTGAACTTTTGAAAGGCAAATTTCGCGTTGGATTGTGTCGTCGTTGGTTTTATTCTCTGAGATTGCTACTTTCTTTGAATATCCAATCGCTAAATAACATGTTTTTAATTGTTCAAACAAAAATTGTTTAAATTCATTTAAAGTGATTATATTTTTCTTAATTGTAATGTCATTCGATTCGACAGGGGGACGAAATAAATCTCATCATAAAATGTTTCAATAAATAATGAATAAATGAAAATTATATTTTGTTGTGATTTTAAAACCAACTAAGTGAAACATTTCGTTAATTAAAATGACGAAGAAAACTCGAGGCGCGTTTGCTGATGAAAAAAATGGATGCATTAACAGTGCAGATTAATTGAGTAATGACTTATTCTCGCGCGACGCGTCACTAGACAGCAACACGAGTGCTAGGCAATCACGGGCGTCATAATAATAGGGGGAGAACTGTATATAATGCTGCGGGGTGTAATGTTTCAGAGCGATGGCGTTGAATTATTAAGTACTGATATTCGCGCCAGTTACTCCTCTCCATCCTCGTAGCTTCTTTCGCTCTTCAGTCAGTCATTTATTGACGCAACTCCAACTTGCCATTAATCTCCCATTTTTTTACCCGTATTAAAGCATCCCCATAAGTTCCTAATTGTAATAATTGGTTACGAGTTGCTCGAGATTGAACAGCGGAAATGTTCTAAATACAAGCCTCATTATTTTTTAAAGATGTGGCTGTGAAAAGCAGTTTCAACAACTGAGCATCGAATCTGCGCCCTTCATAGTGACAATTTATCGACTTACCCGCACGGACGAAAATATATTTTTAAAATAATAAACAAAATATAATTTTCGTGTAGAAAATATATTCTGCCAATAAGTATAATATTTAATTTATACTTTTTTATAAATAAATTTCATTATCAATTTCATTATATAAATTTATAAAATATAAAATAGAATATATTTCGTATATAAAAAATTTATAAAAAGTGGCAATAAGTATAATAAAATTGAATATACTTTCGCGGATATATTTCAACATATTTTTTTGTGATTAATCATTATCATAAATAATTTTCAATTCTTTTAAAGACAAGGCATACATACATTTACGATATTTTTATTTACATTTCTCAAATATTTGTAACAGCATTGAAAACAGAAATTTTTAGACGTTCTTAACGCGGAAAAGTATTCTTGTATTGTTTTATTTATTATTATTATTTCTTTTTTCCAAGCAACCAAAAATAGTGCACAACCCCAGAGACGTTAAACCAAAGAGAGTTTTTCATTAGAAAAATCATCCATCAAAGATTGTTTAATGCGCGAGATGTGAATCTAGTCGGAGGCTGCATAAAGATTTTTTCCGATATCAACGCACGGCAAAAGGTTGGCTTTATGGTCGCGACCTGCCGTGACTGACTTTTTCTGCCCTGCAAATTGTGCTGGTTTTTAGTTTTTGTCCGCGGTTTTAAGGTCACAGTCAGTAAAATACTGATGACAATTTTTCAGATTGCACTTTTTTCTTTCAAACCAGGTATATTTCAAGGTATATTTTTGTAATAAAAAAAAGATTCAAACATAGCTGGGTGTCAGTGAGATGGTACGTTACAGAAATTTCATAGCAAAATGTCTTGAAGACGTTTGTGATTCTGGTATGAATTTTCACCCGAAGAAGTGTGTGATCTAATTATTATGGAGCTTTGTAGCAGCTTGAACTGACTAAAGTGATTTGTGCCTTCAACTGATTTAATCAAAAATGGTAACGTTCGCGTAATGGTGAACTTCAATCTATACTCTAATTTGCTCTAATCTATACTATAATACTCAAAACGTGATTTCAGAAAATTACTACTGATCTTCAAAGAATACGCATTTAAATTAATTATGATTCAAATTTTCGTTTTCCATTATGTTTGACTTAAAGTCAAGTAATTCAAATCATAGAATCCCAATTTCGAATGAAATAATTATACAACCCAAGTTTGTAAACATAATTATAACAATTTCTCAATCAATATTAATTATGAAAAACTTTTAATTTCGTAAGATAATATTTTCAAAACAATAGCTTCATCATAATGAACCTTCTCTATTATGAGAAGCAAAAGTTCTAAATTTTCATTCATCAATTTTTAATATTATTAAATATCTTTGAAAATTTACATATTATAGAAATTAAAAACCTCGAAATAGAGATCATCATACTTTCATTTGATAAACTCGCATTTAATTCAGTTCAAAAGTTTTCATTTCGACTAGTATAATAATAATTATAATTCAAACTCAGATGTGCGATTAGCTAACTAAACATGACACACCGAATATTCTCATCGCTCATTCAAATATCAATTTCAGATGTGATCACAAATCAAAAACCAACAAGTGTACAAACACAAAGTTTTACTCGCTTTATAGTTTGTAAGAAAATTATTTTTAATTTCTCCTTTACTAAAAATATCTTACAATTTGTTCAACTGTTATCAAAAGTTGTGAAAACTAAAATGAAAATGTATTTAAAAAGCTTGATGAAAACTAGTGAAGCATTTTGTGTCGTATGTTCAAGAAACAGCAATCCAGCATTGTAAGCCCCTCGATCATTACCAGGCTAACTTGGTGCAAACTACTACGGAACTTGAATTAACAAGAGATGTGTCCCCGCGTGTAATCCATCCCTCCGCCAAAGCCATTACCTTCATCTCCGACACGGTATCGTCCTCAGTGGTGTGTCCCGCCCTCTCCTCGGAGATCTTTACCGCCCTCGTCTTCAGTATCCTATTTCTGACTGTCCTCCTGGTGATGTACCTCGTTCCATCCGCCCTCCTCTTGACCTTCCACTCCATCCTGACATTGCAGTCGTCCTCCGGCGGGACCCACGCGCTCGATGTGCACACCTGCTGGCTCCCTACGAACTGGTATTGGGCGAGGTTCGGGGCATGGAACTCGCCGTGACCCTTGACCTTCTTCTCATTGTGGTTCCTCCTGTTGAGAGCCTCTTTGAAAAGCTGTTGCTGCAGCAGCATCGTCTGTTCGAGGTTCGCGGCGTTGGTGTACATGGTGTTCGAGGGCAGGGCAGTTTCCTCCTCCCTCACGAGTGAATTCCTTTTCGAGCTCTGCGTCCTGTCCTTCTTGTCCTTTCTNGGCGTGTAGCAGTTACAACCCGAGCCGTGGGGACTCTTCGGTGGACAAAGCACCAGGGTGCTCTTGTGGTGATCCTTCTCGTTGTGAAGCTTCAGCGTGATTGGATTGCTGTTGCACGACTCGCCGGTGTTGTACGCGCTCGAGCTGTCTTTCTCCTCGCCGGAACTGTTGCTTCTTGATGAAGAGCAGCACTTGGTGCTGGCCGGCACGAGGTTGGAACGCTGTTCGTACGGACAGGCGTAGATCGGCTCGCTGTCCGACTCCGGGATGGTCTCGTAGATGTGCTCGGTGTCGCTCCAGATGTGGTTGGAATAGTTGTCCGGCAGCTTGAACACCGCGAGGACCGTCTGCTGGGCCGTCTTCAGGTTGAGCTTGTCGACTTTGTTGGTGCACTCGTTGAGAGCGTTTTGTAACTGCTGGTCGGAGAGTTTGTCCGCCAGGCTGGTGGGCTTCTCGTCCTTATTAGAATTTGGTGAAACTGGTAGGTTTTGCTGGAGCTCGTTGTAGCCCCGATGAAAAGGCACCGGCGGCCGGGGTTTCAGGGTCGACGTCATCTCCTGGCACTCGGTGTGTCTGTCAATCTGCTGCTGCTGTTGGATTAGCCTCTCGATCACGCCGTTCTGATAAACCGGGTTATTGTCGCAGATCGTCGGTGATTCCTGTAACGAGACGTTTGCTATTCATTATCGTGAAATATTGATTGGAACTCCCGTCTGGGTGGGGATAAGATCCAGTTAGAACCCGCTGATGCTAGCCATGCAAGCCGATTATTTAGGTCATTCAACTTGGGACAGGATCAAACTAAACTGAACGCTTTTTGCTCACCTAAAGTGTCGCTAAACTTTGCGATCGATCGGCAATCGTTAATATCATTATGCTTATTTTGTACTCTGTTTGCTGCTGGCAATTTCAATCTTTTACTCAGCGGTTTGGTATTCAAGAATTACTCGCACAGAAACAATTTTATCACCGGTCCTCGTCACATCCAAGTGAATTTTGTATAAAATTTAATAACGCATGTTCCGTTTTCTATGATTATTGCAAATAAAAATCTAACAACATGTTTATCACGAACTATAAAAAAATAAATTCACAAAATCAAGAATATGTTTACATTTCAAACCAATCGAGATTTTGATAGTGTTTCAGATACATTTTATATATGTTATATGAAGTTTAAAAATACTATGAAAACCCCACACGGGAAGGAGTAAACAGAACTATTAAATTCGCAATAAAAATTGTTTCTCGTTTCCCAACAATGTTTCACGTGGGTGCCTCTATGAAATTTTCAATGGCAATTTTAAATACCATCGAGTTAGAATTAAGGGGATTTGAAATAGAATAAGATTAGAGGAGTGGGGATAAAATGTAGTTCAAAAAGTATCAAAGAGCGATTAATGTTTGAACTTGATATTCAGTGCACTTGAAATGAAAAAAAAAAGAAAAAGAGAGAGAGAAAAAAGTAACGCAATCGATTGCATGGAGCAATGCAAACAAATCCATAATTCTTTTGTGTTTGATTTCAATATTAATATCGAATGTACACATATTTTCGTCATAAATATTCCGGCGATATTCGGCCCCTGGTTGCAAACATTGGGACGAATAATTGCGCGCTCAAAGATGAAACGTTGAAATGAAAAAAAAATTATACATCGACATTGAAATTGGCCTTACGGTGAGAGAGCCCTGTGAAGGGGCAACGAGGGGGGAGGAAGAAGTAAGAAACAAAATGACCGGATCGAAAATGGTGATGCAAAGTAAAAGGCGGATCCGGAGCAATCCTTCATTATCCTTTTATTATTCCTGCGACATTGTACTTCGGAGACACAAACCATTATCACTTTTGTCCGAGTACGAAGTATAAAAAAGGTGCGTCGTTTGGGTCTGCGAGGAGACAGACAAAGCTCAAGCAAGCTTCATTTTCTTAAACTCGTCTTAAATAAAAGCATCTGGGCGAGTGTTTGCCGGGCTCGCGCAAAGCTTTGTTATTATTGTTGGAATTGCAAATTGTCCTTCGGTAGATAGAGGAGGCTGATTGAATTAGCGTTACTTAAAAGTTAAGCTGCATTTTAATTTGAACTCTCTCGATGAAAATCAGAGGGTTACTATTTTTATTTCTTTTTAAATGAAAATCAATCGCTCGATATTCAAGTCGTAATGCAATCAGGCCTTGTAATTCGGCCCCCTGATATCTTGTTATCGGTTCATCTCTTTTATACATTTGTCGAGGGACAGTAGAGGGCGCCTGATAATTGCGAGTTAATGTATAATAACAGCTAATGCGCGAGCGTTCCCCCTAGAGTGAGGACCGAGCGCCCAGCTATATGATTATGATAATTCTTTAATAAAGTGATACACTGCCGTTTCAATAATTGACCCAACTGTGAAAATAATGTAATCGCTATTTAGCAGGCAAACTATCTCTCTCTCTCGTCTTTTGGCAAGTTCAGAGAGAGGCGATAGTGAAACGTAGCTTGAAACGTGATATCAAGTTTGGATCTCTCGAATATTTACGTTCGACAAGTTAAATTGTAATGTTAGAATCAACATTTATAGCCAGCCACGCGATACCTAACTCTAAATTAGGTACTTGATAGTAAAGTAACGTGTATTCTGTGCGCAACTGAATAACAGCCGCTTGTATGCTGAATACAATGGCGCATGGGTATTGACCCACGAACGAAGATTAGGACATTTTATATATACGATAGCGGGATACGGTTTTGCATTCATGAAAAAGCCAAATGGAAATGTATCCTCGCGATTTGCAAAGGGACGATATTACGTTTTATTATGTGCACATTGTGCGATTCTGCCAACTATTAAGTGATCGACTTTATTTTTTCCTTTCTATTTTATTTTGTTTCCCCCCGTTTTTTTTCTCTTTCTGCCTTCTTCGTTTTATTGTTTCCTTATTGTTTGTTTTCTCCATTTTGCTTTCTTTGTTCAATTTTCTTTTCATTCTTTTCTTTGTTTACTTACATTTTCTTGTTTGTTTTCATGTTTTTCTTTTTAATGTTTGACATCAAGGCGAAATTATGTATTGGGTTTGAATATTCAACGATAATAGGTGGAGTAAGATAACTGATGGAATGGTGGCAATAAAAGTTATATACTAGTTGCTTCGAGGTCTTTACACGGGACAAAATCACTCTGTTTATTATTCCTATAATCTAAGTTTAATTACTCGGACTGCGCTAATATAGCTGCTTGGAGAGGACACATTATTGACCTGACTCTGCCCACTGTTGGAGGATTATTAACATTATAGAGATTCCACGATCGTTGTCACACAAAATTACAAATTTTGAAGTTCAAGTCTATGCTATTTTTTTGTAACTCAAATATTTTTAATTTCATAAATTAAATTGACATTTTAATGATTTCAACGTGTAACATTTTATGAAATTAAAATAAAATTAATACATTTTTAATGTGAGACAAAATCAAACATGTCATTTCCATCATGTCAGATATATATGCAAATGACCATTTTTTTAATTTTTGAAGCCCTCAAAATTGACAATTGATTTTGTTAGGTCAAAATTATGTATGAGAAATATATTTATTATACAAACGTTCCAATTGAAAATGTTCGAAATTAAAAAATGATTGAGCTTTCATTTCAGTTTATTTTAATTGAATTATTTTAATTAAAAAAATTAACATCAAAAATTGAATTCAAAGTGTTGTTGTGGAAGTTGGCAATGGAAAAATCAAAATGTGTAATTGTTTCTTTTTGACGAATTACCCCAGCTGTTTCCTCGTGCCCTTCAAAGATGCGGAACATTTTTAATTAATTACATTCAACTTCCGAAAGATAAAAGGTTTCAAAAGGGTGCTTTTTTTGTCAGCACACGCACGCAATGTTGGCTGCGTTCTGTAAGAATGGGGGTACTTTTGTGCAGCTCACATATTTCCATCCATCAGCTCTTCTCATTTGTTTTTTGTTTTTGCGTATCATTCTATTGAGAATGGTGTGAAAAGATATTGTTCATTGCGCCACTGGTTCGTGCTGCGCCAAGATAAAAATTCTTTACAATGCATAAGATATGCATCGCGAATTTAATTTCACATGACGAAATACATCGAGCATCACACATACAGAGGGCAAAACAAAAAAATATATAACTACATTCTACTCCCGCTCCCTCAGCGCTCTATTATTTTCTTATAACTTGAATCAGAGGTTCTTTAGGTGCAATTTTTGTCACTTTTTTCGATTCAATTATCGCCCTGTGTAAATGGGTCTCGATATTTCTATTTTCGTTTTGTTGCAGCCATTAGTATCAGCATTTTCAGCGACGAAGAAAAAAAAAAATAAAATAAATAAAAAAAACATTATCTACTTAACATTTTTTTGTTCACATATTGTGATTAAAAATTCGTTAACGCACTCGTGGGTGAGATTAAAAAGTTTGTACAATTTCGCAAAATTTTAAACAACAAAAAGACCTTTTAACCTAGATATTTACCAAGCCAGCGAACGATGTTTGTATTCAAAATCAATCAAGCGCATTTGCGAATGAGAAAATCAAAACACGAGGAAAAGAGGGAAAAAAGGGAGGAAAAAAAATATATAAGGTGAAATTAATTCTATCAGTGGATTTTTTTTCCGCGAGATAAAATGAAAGTTGAGGATCGACTTACCTCGAAATCAATTTCATAAGCCAAAAAATCGTCGTCTAAACTGCTGTTAATGAGCTCTTCTTTGCTAAGTGTAATTGGTATAAAATCGTCCTCGTCTAGTAAGCCCGCCCAGTCGGTTTGCACGCCAGTCGATACCAGAGTGTTCATGGAGGCTTCGCTTTTTATTAGCCTCTCGTCGTCCTTCGCACCATCTTTAATTTTGTCATGGCTGATTTTATCTTGCGCGTGAGTGGGATGCTGATTAGGTTGTCGCTTGAGCACCTCGACGATGATCGGTTCCTCGGCCGATTCAAAGCAACTCACCGCGTCTTCGTAACTCAAGTTTGAAACGTCCTGTCCATTCACCTGAAAATCAAACCAAAAAGTCCAAATGAATTTCTCATTACGATAATCATCTGTGAATTCATGATATTAAATTATTATAATATATTTCATGTCGGATATTGATCTCATTTTAATTTACAATTCAGTATTTCACCTATAAACAATGTTATCATTGTTTATTCAATGTTTATCTTTTATTAAATTAATTAGTTTACAAATTAAACGTTTTAAACGAAAAACAATCCAGATGGGTTAAAAAATTGTTATCAAAATAAGGAAATTACAATGTTGCTGAGTACATTTTTCAATCAAAGGTTTTGTTTTCAATTAAAGAGCGCAATTGATGAAAAAAAAGGTGAAATGACGAGCTGATTAAATAGGAAGGAAAGTTGAGAAACAATGTATATCGGGGGAAATAGCATTCCTTCCATCAATTACTTCAGAATTTTGATTAGAAAATACGCGGCGTTTTACCTGAGTTGCAATAACAGTAACGCGATTTCCCATCTAACGAAGCCCGCAAAATTTGATTTCGTGTTACCGAAGCTCTCCCAAATGAAATCAAGTTTAATAACCAAAAAGCGTTATATTATATCCCCGGGATCATCTTTTCCGTGACTTTCGATCTTGAACACGCATAATCCAGTCGCCGCGGTCGTGGAGAGCGCGCCGGGCTTCTTAAATTACAAACATAACTCTCGCCAGCAAATCGAAACTAATAAAGAATATTAACCGTGTGAACCTCACTGCTGCAATTGAATTTGAAAATATATATTCAATAAAAAGTGCTTAACCGTTGAACGTGCAGGAATACTCAATTATAAGTGCAAAAGTACGAATTACCGAATCGACGAAATCGTTTTCATTTTCTGTATATATAAACGGAGAAAAAAAATGCTATCAAAATTTACTGAACTGTACACTGGACAAAAAAATCACTGATATCAATTATTTAATATACTTCGGCAAATTTACTTGAATAAAGTATATTTTTACTTTTGCCAACTTATTTTAAATTGAATTAATTGAATATAACTTCAATCAAGTATATATAACAAATATATAAGTGAGAATATTTTCTACTTCATTCAAATATAAATAATATACAAATATATAATAATAATAATAATAAATAAATATACTTGATACAAGGTAGCAATTTTTTTCAGTGATACTATATTATATGAATTATATTTAAATTTGTCAGAAGCTAAAAATATATAATATGTTTTTTCTGCGTGTACAGTATGTAGGGGCCAAATCTAAAATTTGGGAAAAAATATTGAAGCTTACAGCAAGTTTTGATGAATGAACATGAAAAAATTAATATTAGTTTAATAATTTCATATGCTCATTCATCAAAATTTGCTGTAAGTTTCAATAATTGTTTATGAATTTTAGATTTGTCCCCATGTACTGTTCAGTTCAGTAAATTTTCATCTATAAATTATAATTATTTGATAAATTTTTTTTCTCAGTGTATACTTTTTTTCATCTTTTAATTTTTTTCCTGGTTGGAAAAAAGGGACAACAAAAGGTGCGGTTTCACGCATCGCAAAACTGTAAAAGCACCTCCTAGATGCATCACACACGACGCGTGTCCTAAAGCCACGAGAATTTTCCAGTTATCTGCAGGAAACAATTGCGACGCGGATTTGGAAAGTTTAACCGCTGATTTAATTACCCTTGCTCATGAATCGTCCGCTGCAATTTCCGCAGCGCGCGGCGAAATTTCGTAATTGCTCTGTAAGGTTGATTTTGAGCTTCGCATTCTGTCGTGTAACGCGCACGCGGAGAAACGAAACACACAACTCATTTAACGTTATAAACCACTTTTTAAAATTTTCGTTCGCTCATTACGTCTACCCACTCGTTTTTCAATTTTTCCATTAATACGATATACCGCCGAGCGATTTTTTTTCAAGAGAGGTTTTCGAATCCAATTTATTACTTTTCCCATTAATTTGGAATTTTTTTTATTTTTAATTAAATTTTAAATGTTGTATTAAAAAATTCTTAATTTTTCTAAAAATCAAGATTTCAAAATGTCACATTGCAAGCAAATAAGTTCGATATGAATAAAAATATAATAAAAACGTTGAATCGAAAAGAAACAAATAAATAAGCTAAAATGAGGAAAAAAGTTGTTGTATATTTGAGATATAATGAAAAAATATTACAATTTGTTGAACTTTTCTCATTGCTGAAAATAAGTTGAAGAGTTGAAAAGATAAAAAGTTAGTTGAACTAGGTTATAAATAGCAACGAGAATCTTTGTATGTCTTTTTATAAATTATTATGATTATGATGATGAAAAATATTAAAAATAATGCATCGCAATACGAGAAAGGAATAATCGTTGATAAATCCATAGGTATGTAATTCTAAAATGACAAAAATGCAATAAAGTTTGTTATAAGCTGGAAATACTGTTCGCACAAGAAATTCCATGAATTTCGAATTTATGCAAATACTCCGGAAATGTCAAGGATTGATATGTCGAACTGAAAATTGACGCGCATGTATATGGAAATCAACGCGCGGAAATTTCAAAAATTATATATCGCATTACTGTGGTTTCAGTCTTCCTGCCAGTATAACACAAACGGATATGAATTGTTCGACCACGTCGAGACTTTTTTGCGAATCCTCTTAAATATATAATGAAAAACTTTATAATTATCTTTAGAATTTCGACTCGACAAAGCAACGATGATTTATATTGCGATTGAGCGAAACTTCGAACGAAACATTATTTTCATATTCAATCAAATTAAACTCGAGAAAAACTAGGCTATTCTTATCGCCATCTAATTTGAAAAGAAAAAAAAATATTATTTCTTTCCTTATCTTGCGAGCGGAAATGCTTTCATTTAAGTATTCAATATAAGTTCGCTGCCCTGAATACTCAAACGGTTTTCTTTCAACCCCCAGCGAGAGATTTTTTTTCTGCCAATTCTTGAATATTCATGAAAACCTATTGTTTTGAAAACTAGTGCGGAAAATACCAACTAGTGTTGAAACCGATAACTTTTGGCACTTGCATAGGTATTGAAAAGTTTTCTTTTTTTTCAAACTGATGTAATGACTAAAAAAAAGTACATTTATTGGAAAAAAAAAAAAAAAAATTAATTAATTTTTGTTTTGATTATTGTCCGGGAGTGTTGAAACCGATAAACTTTCGGCATTGGCATAAGTATTGAAAATTAATTTTTTTTTAAACTGATGTAATGTACAAAAGAAAGTTTTTTTGCATTGAAATTAGTGATGAAAAAAAAGGTACATTTATTGTAAAAAAAAAAAAAAAATGTTAATTGACTTTTGTTTTGATTATTGTCTGAGAGTGTTGAACGAGATCTTTGTAGTATTAATCGTGGGGTGTAGGCATGGACAATGATTGGCAGGCTGTTTGGAGGAACAAAAAGGAGTCGCGCCGATGTTTCTGTGCGATCAGCATCCCTGCGGAAAATTTGCCCCCAACGAGAGAACGCGAAGACATCATTAGCAAGCGCGGCCGAAACGATTGTCGAAAGACCAAGAACAACGGGACAAAAACGCATCTTAATAACGTCGCCGGCTGGGGGCGCGCGTTATATGAAATTGAGATGTACAATTCGCACGCGATACAAAGGTCGCTCCCCTGCGAGACAAACGCCGACGAGTGTGGAAAACGCAAGCAAAATATATAGCGCCGCTCTAATTACCGGGGCCCGAAGAATAAACAAGCCGGGTATTGTGCGCGAGCCTGCCGGGTATTAGTAAATACGGGCGTTATCGGGCGAATCATCTAAACCACCGGCAGCAGCCGCGCATTAAATTCGCATTAACGTGAGAGAGCGCCAAGCGCGAGCTTCCGCGCCGCCAGTCACTTTTTAAATTACGCCGCGCTTTCTTTTGCCTCTTGCGAGTTTTTCGATACAATTAGTAAGCCAAGCTCTTCTCTAATGATGGACGCGTGATATGATTTATCACCTTCGGTGAGAAAAACCTTGTAGTGGATACCATTAAGTGTACTACACTCAACAAATTTTTCTTCCCCTATAAAAAATATCGTTTATGATAAGAAAAAATGTTTCAAATTCTTTTCAATTATGAAGCATTTATTTTTTATATTAAGAATTTGAATAATTTAATTTATTAATTTTTTATGTTCGACTATCCCACAGGGACTAAAATATATGTACAAATGTATATGCAATATAATTATATATATTTTTATATGTAAAAATATATATGTATAAATATTATTCATATTTTTCATAAAAGTAAAGTTTTTTTTTGATAAAATTTATATTAATTTCATATTTAATTTATACAACTTTTATTGTCGCTTTATGTATGACTTATAAATCACGTGTATATTATATATATACGAATATATTTTAAATATAAAATAAAGTGTGAAAATGTAAAAAATATATTTGGTCCGTGTGGGTAATGGATCGTTTCTTTAAATGTATATATGAAATAGATATGTGAAGAAATTTCTATTTGATTTTACCATTGTTTTTTGAAATCAGTTTAATATATGAATCATCTTTCTAAAACTAAAATTTTACTATTACAGTATTACCTCATCGAGGAGTAAGGCAAAACCATTCCCTACATAATTGAAAATCATTGATTCTTTACAAATCATTGTATCGTGTTGTGTATATCACTGAAAAAACATTTTAAAACCTAGGACGTATAAACGTTGAAACACTTTTTTTACATCGTTCTTCGTCTTCATTCAACATTGTGTACTTTTCAATAATTGTTCCCAATTCTTTTACAATAAAATGACGACAATTTTTTGTCATTTCAATTAGACACTTTCAGTCGGTATTTTACAATGAAAATCGAAATGAAAACATCAACAAACTACTTAAATTTTTTTTTTATATTCTAGCATACTGAGAAAAAAATTCAATCAGATATGAGAAATTTATAGATGAAAATTTACTAAAACTGTACAGTATATGGGGGACAAATCTAAAATTCGTATAAAATTGAAACTTACAGCAACTTTTGACGAATGAGCATAAAAAATTACTGAACTGATGTTAATTTAATGTTCATTCATCAAAATTTGATGTAAGCTTCAATATTTTTTCCCAAATTTTAGTTTAAATAATAAATAATTTAAGTTTCAATAATTTTTATGAATTTTAAATTTGTCCTCCTCCCCATTTACTGTACAGTTCAGTAAATTTTGATAGAATTTTTTTCTCCGTGTATATATACAGCATGATATCTCAAACTTTACTGCAAGAGAGGACAGTTATATTTCTATTTTGTTATGTGAAACAAAAAACCATAACTAAAATCTGAAAACTAAGGGTCTTCAACGCGTTAGCGTCGATTTATTTCAGATGACCAGACGTCATCTTACTGCTCAAGTGGCTTTGAGATACAGGCTGATTTTTCGAGCATCCCTTTTATTCGGCAGCGATTTTGTTCCGTTGAAGCGTCTCTGCCGATGATCGACGCTGCCCTTGTCGTTGGCGCTCTTGTTCCTTCGGAGCTTACGCGCTCGTTCGTTTTCGCAATGACTGGCTTTCAAAAGAAAATTCACCATCCAACACCGAGGCTTATCTCTAATCTTATCCTGGCTCGGAAAGAAGCTGACAGAGGCTGTGGCCAGATGTGCTCCTTGATCCCCCACAATTCCAGGTTTATGCGTGGCGCAGCCCCTTCTGAGTCGCTTTATATCTCCGTCGAGCTTCCCACATGGTTTTTAGACTGTTCGGCCTTGATTTCACAAGGTATTATCCTCATAGTCTCTCTATTACGAACACTAGATTTTTGTGTCATCTTTGAATTAGCCTTGCCGAGTGATTAGCCGGGACGCGCCGTTGTATCTCGAGCATTATGTCGAATTAACCGTAATTTGCGAACGATACGCTTTGTTACGTTTATTAGTTGCGGTCAGAGCTTGCAAACGCGGTTTTGACGTCGGTTCAAAAACATCACCGGACTACTGCGAAGTCATTCGCATGCATGCCATATATTTTATCACGAATAATTATAATTTTGTCAAGCATCCACAAAATGATTGGCATTTCTTCACTTTTTTCTCCAGTTCTGGTGTTCGTTCACGCGTTTCGCGTTCAAATTCTCACGACAGTTTTCGTGATATTAAACTTAACCAACGAGTTGTAATTTTATTTTATTAATCAATTTGGATGCAGCAACCGAACTAAAGTTTCAAGCGCAGTTTATACATAATTTAGAAGTCAAGGTGACCTAAAATTTAATCACGCTAACTGTAATTATCGTCGTAATTGCCAGTTTCATATAGGACGACGCTTTTGATAAGGGGCCATCTTGTTATATTTACTGTCACAGTTAGCGTGATTCGCGTGCGTGCTCTTCTTGTATAATTTTGAAGTTAATATTGCAGCAACATTTGCCACACTCATTTAATTATTTCAACTGATTTAAAATATTACATGGAGAGAAAAAATTTATCAAAATTTATTGAACAGTATATATATGGGGAACAAATCTAAAATTTGGGAAAAAATATTGAAGCTTACATCAGCAAATAATTTTGATGAATGAACATGAAAAATTAATATTAGTTTAGTAATTTCCTATATGCTCATTCATCAAAATTTGCTGTAAGTTTGATTAATTTTTATGAATTTTAGATTTGTCCCCTATGTACTGTATAGTTCAGTAAATTTTCATCTATGACTTATAATATTTGACGGAATTTTTTTCTTAGTGTACCCGCAGAAAAATATTTTGGAAAAACTACTATAGTTTATAGGAACGCGGCTACCAAAGAAAACCAAGCAATTTTCTAGAACTTTCCCATAGACTATAGGGAAAATCGTATTAATCTCATACAATTTTAATAAGAATTTTTAATTTCTCAAAGTAAGTCGTACAAAATGCATACAATTTTTCCCAACATTCCATACAAAGTTTATATAGGAAAATATTAGAAAAGTGCTTGACGTAGCCGGGTCCCTATTAGCAGTTTTTCTAAAACATTTTTCTGCGTGTAGAATAGTGTTGAATTAATTATAATATGGTATGAGTTTCAGAGTTTGTTTTTTGTCGACCATCAAATAACACTTGAGCTTACAAAAATGTACGTGTGCAAGTTGAATTGAGAAGTTGTGATATAAAATGTTGGATGAAGTGAATTTGAGAGGAAGAAGCCTATAGTGACGACGACGTTATTAGTGCGAGAGGCTGGTTAATATAGACGCCGCACACAACCGCACTCTAATCTGTCTGTGAACTATTCGTACGTGATTCTGCGTGGTGTTATATCCGTCTATTGATCTGTATAGAGAGCTGGACTACTATCAATCAAGAGAGTTAAGCACTGGGGTTTATCCTCTTTCACTTTTATTAATTCCGTAAACCCGGAGAGTCGCGTTTGCGTGTGCTCTCGCGCTCGGGGGAGGCGTGTTTATTGAAATTTACTGACGAATTCGCGGAGCATGACGATGCGCCGGAATTAAGTTTTCGTTGCACGAGGGAAGAATTGAGTTGAGGTTAATTAAACCAGGGAAAGCGTTCGGTTATAGAGTTGCGTATCCGGCTGGAAATCACATTAGGCGCTGTCTCTTAT
>JAAMPD010002187.1:0-16598 GCA_025266255.1 Trissolcus basalis
AACATGATTTCAAACGTGACGCGCGAAAAATCTGACCAATAAGGATTGATGGACGAAAGTGAACTTAGCTGCTAATCGAAATGATTCGATACATGAAGCTAATTCACACTTGTCATGTCTTTTTTCTTCTTTAGGATTAGGATTGAGACCTATTAAACACGAGAGAAAATAAATGAAACGATTTTTTGAAACAGAAGATATAACAAAACTGAATTTACTATATACAAAATAAAAATATAAAATTACAACAGCAAATAAACAAGATGATTTGCGAAGAATACAATTTTCTTATTCTTTAAAAAGTGAACTGTATACTTTCAACCGTCAAAAAATTATTTTTAATTTTCCATAGATCTACAATTATAAACAACTGAGAACTATCGAAACCTAAGAAAAGCATATTAAAACAACTGAAACAAAAAACTGAATTTGATATATTGAAAATAAAGGGACAAATTGAAGTAGGTCGGGGAGTCCGAATGACTCGTCATGATAATCATGTTCATTTCGGTGTAAAAGTTGTATCGTTTATCGGGAAGGGAGACGAAACAGTGGCTGCCACTCTGCGGGAAGGTACATACGCGAGCGCACCTATATAGTCAGGCGTACAGAGGAAGGAAGAGAAATGTAAAAGATTGGTAATCTCCCCTTTGTCCGCCACCCCGCGGCACCTGCGAATCGTGGACAAAAATCAATATGAACGTGTAGCCATTTCTCTTTTATCTGTCCGGCATAGACTAGTTACGGGGAAGAAGCACGGAACGCCGGGCGTTGCGCATTTTTAATTTCGCCTCCGCCAATGTGCGCCCGAATATAAACCCCGATCATAATGCAAGCAACATTTGTGTCCGCGACATATTTGTTATCGATCCCAAGATGGCGAGGCCTTTTTAAACAATCACGCGTTTCCGTCGAGTTTGCCACCTGTGCGCCAAGGCGACCCAAACTCTCACGGGGTGTGGCACTTGGTCAACTTAATGCAAATGTCCCTCCAAATTGAAAACCCCGTCCCTCTCCAAGCTTCTTCTTCCAATTTCCAATCTAATTTTAAGATTCCGATCCAGCGACCAAAAGATATTTAAAAGTCCGTCCCAAATTAAGCATCCTCGATGAATAATTTTAAACTGCCATTTTATTCGTTCTTTTCTTCTACTTCTCCATATTCACTGTACCGTTTGTGATTGTTTATAGAACAGGAAGCAGGGGATGAGGCGGAACAACCGAGGGAGAAGGAAGAACAAAGAACAAACGATACTCAACGGGGTTGAATGCGGAGGAGCCTTCAAGATCTTGCATCTTTTTTTACCCTACTCAAAGACTTCAATTTTGCGGACCAACTTTCATCGACTGTTTATTTTCATTTTTATTTTTATGATTATTATTATTTTCTTTGGATTTTGGAAATCTACACCGACAAAAAAATCGAACATCAAAAAAATACACTGTGCTCAACGATGCAAACCTCAACTTAATAATTTTCATATCCTCATTTATGAATGTAACAATTAATTTTCAATGTTTATCTTTTTATGTTTTTGTTGTTTCATTTTTTATATTTATGTTTATAAAATTAATCTCAAAAGGGGATTCATTTGAAATTAGTAAAATAAGAAATTATAAATAATTATTAAAGTACAAAATTTTAATTCAAATCCAAAGTTGACAAAACAAGTTGATCCAAAAACGAACTAGAAAATATAGTTAACTGGAATTTTAGTAATTACTACACTGGGGAAAAAATTATATCAAATATATTATCATTCATAACTGAAAATTTACTGAACTGTGCAATATAAGGGGGCGACAAATCTAAAATTCATAAAAAACATTACAAATTATTGAAACTTACAGCAAAATTTGATGAATGAACAAGTTTAAATATTTTGTTCTGAACTTTAGATTTGTCCATACACTGACAGTTCAGTAAATGCTGATACATTTTTTTTTTCTCCCTGTATCATCAACTATAAACGCCAGAACTAAAACAAAATATATAGTTCAATCAACAAAGTAAATTTTTCTCAGTGTACTCGAAGACTTTTGATTTTCATCGACTTTTTTGTTCTCTTTTTTAGATTTTGCAAACCTATGAAGTTCTTATTTTCTTGGAACGAACCGAGGGAGCTTCTGGTTGGACGTGTGTTTTTATGCAAAATGAGTGGCGACCACTGGTATTAATATCGGGCTGGAAATTGAATTACTAAATGATAATAGCGAAAAGTGTAATGATAAATTTGGCCCAGCTGGTATAACGTTCAATGCCAGAGCTAAGCCGAAGCTCGGTGTGGTTACACGAAGCTCGGCCTACGGCACTGTTGGTAGGCACCCCACATATAGATTATTGATTAGGCAATAACTCAAGGACTGGTTGGGATGCATATTACGACCGTGCCGGCCTCCACGCTCTGCCCGGCATATCGTACGCACTAATTACGTTCGTTTAAAGTATCCATCAGTCGGACCAGAACTCGGTCGACCAAACTCGCAACCTCGCAACCTCGCAACTAGTTAGCGCCAACAATTTATTTATATGGACAAAACATCCCCAAGACCTCTCTGACCGAATAATCACCTGACACAGTTTCGCATGTAAAAAAGAACAGATCGAACACACACAATCAACCCCCTCCCCCCCCCCCCCGCACACACTTTTATTCCTAGTTCGAATTTGAAACACAAAACTTGAACCTTTCTGTTTTCTTTTTTTGCAGGGACAACGGGGCAGTCCGCGCGAACATTATAGATAGGTGCAAAAATAGAGGACGCCAATGAAGTGGCGCCGCGAAAAACAAAAGTAATCCTGTCGCAGTCCGACGAATACGAACCAAAAGCTGCGCGCTCCACTTTTTGTCTTTCTTCATTTATAGTTTATTTATACACGTGGAGGGAGTAGTCGTCCTAATAGACACTCGTGGGATTGCTAACAGTTTTGTTGTTACATTTTTGTTAAAACTTTGAAAATCAGTTGTATTTTTATATATTTTATATATAATTTTGAAATATATATAACTGTATAGTATTATATAGTTGGAGGTAATTGTGACAGTCGAATTTGTCAAAAAAAATTTTAATTATATAAATTATTACAATAAATTAAAACAATTATATATTATATGTATTATTTAATTTACTTTTAATATTATATATTTAATATATGATTGTAAATATATTTTCATCTGTATTATAGTATAATATAAAACAGTTGGGATTAATTGTGACATTCGAATTCATAAACAAAATTATCAATTATATAAATTATTACAATTAAAATATTATTTAATAAATTATTAACTATATAAAACTTCGAAACCTATTAGTATTCTTGTATAATTTAAATGTGATTATAAATTTATTTTTATCTGTATAGTTTATAACATTTGGGGTTTAATTGTAAGAGTTGAATTTGTGGAAAAAAATTATAATCCTTTATACAATTGAAACTGACATTAAAAGTTGAAATAATGTAAGAAAGAAAAAGAGTAGAAAATTGTTTGGAATAATAGTTTTGAACTCATTTTCACTAGTGTCGCATTACCCCGCGTGTCACAATTACCCGCAGTGCCCCAGACAAAAATATAAAAACAAAAAAAGGAAAACTCGCACGTAAATTGAACTGTTTCTCCAGCAAGTTATTTTTATCTCGTTGTTTAACAAATAACAGTAAATAGTTAAATGATCACACATATAAAGTTCAACTTTGCAAATTCGTGTCACTTTTACCCAGGTTGACCTTATTATTTCAAGGTTTTTTCACTGAATGAATTTCATTTCATTAGTTCTTTTTCATTTGTTTTGTTTATTTCAGTTATTGTTTCTGCCAACTCCAAATCATATCAAGTGTGACATTTTTTCGACGTTTGCTGAATTATTTAAAAACCCTTTTTATAAATAGCGACGACAGCGTTTAAACTTTTGTAATGATAAGTTGATGAAATTAACCTATTTGAGGTAACCCATTTAAGGCAAATGTATCAGTTATCGGCATTTCGAATCTTAATACTGTTTTCAACAATTTGATTCTCGATCATTTTGAACGAACGAAAAAAAATTAAATTTGTCATGAGAATTTGATAAACAATTATCAACAACGTGTCCATTTGATTTGTTTTACAAGTAAATGAAAATTGAAGGAGATTAAAGAAAATGATGAATAAACAATTGCAAAATATTCTATTAATTATCAATAGATTGTACATTATCGCATCTACATGTTTTACATTTCAAATGCAATAGCGTTGAAAATTTAAAAACCAAGCTGAGAGACGTTAGTTTTTGGTTAATGAAAATACAAAAGGAAAGAAAAATGCTTCGTTTATTGAATCTCGAAATGATTAAATTAAGTTGAAACGCTTTTGCACAAACAAATGTTGTTATTCAAGTTAATTTCAGTCGAAGGCAACTCACAGAGCGATTATTGTTATGCCATAATTGTAATGTTAATTGGAACATGCCGATAACTGGTACACTCACCATTTTCTATTCATTGTCTGTGCGACATTTGCGCCAACTTGGTGGCAAATTGTTGCGGCCCTCCGAAATCTTTCCACATCCTAATTCTGAACTGAAAATATTCGTCAATTAGTGGAATTTGTAAAATCCAGCGCATGCGCACTGAACTACATTTTCATTCAGTTACAAAACTCATTAATGCCCGACAAAAGTGGTCGTTATTGTGTTAGCCGAGCGAATAAAAAAACCCCTTTATTAAATAAACAACGTAAAAAAAAATTTTTTTCTTTTTTTTTTATTGTTCACATTCAAACCTACTTTGACACATGCGCAAATAAGAAAAATCGATAGCAAATTATCGAGTGAACTATTTTCAATATGAATGAAAATGTGAAGAAAAAAAATTGCAGCTCAATGCTCGCGATTACAGCGTAAAAATATATGTTGCTCGAGCTAATTATGTTTATTTTATAGTCGTTGGCTTTTCTTTTCATCCCGCTTTCCAGATTATTCATATTAATGTGCCTTTTATTTTCGCTTACAAACGTGTACAAACAATTTTACACTTTTCAAAGTTGGGTTCTAAATTTGCTGTTTGTTTTTTCTTTTTCTTTTTATTTTCATGAAATTTGAATTTGTCTCCGATTGACTCATGTTTAAAAATGATTTTTCATTTTGATTACAGGAGATGGCTTGAAAGACGAAAAGAGGAGAAGCAAAATAGCGGTACAAAAGAATTAGAGGTCGTTTTTGGAGCAAACTGCAACAACCACTGAGACACAGCTGAGCCATTATTGGAAACTCGTTACAAGCACGGACTCGCCATTACAAAGCCCGTTGGTTCGCTCGTGCGGCGTGTTACACCGGTAGCCCAAGTAGCCGCTACCGGTATCAACCACGCACGCCGGCATAATGCGTCAAAACCGGTGCGCGATATTGAATGCAAATGAAACGCCAAAAAACGAGACAGAAAGAGCGAAATAGCAACAAAAATAAAAACAAACAAACAAACCGAAGTCAATTTTGCAAACATCTCGAGTCGTAACTCAATTGATCGAAATGAAAAAGTTCATTTGTTTTGGAACTGGTTTGGAAAAGTGAAGAGGCCAATTTTCGATATCATAGCAATTGCCAGGAGCCCAATAGAGATTTCTTTTTTTTTTTTTATCCTTTTGGTCGTTTTTTTTTTTTTTAGCAGCGATTGAGTCAATTAAGAGGGACCAATCGATAGAGTCACATGACACAAACTCAGCCGTGCCAAATTATGAACTATTTTGGTATTTCAAAGTTTGCGCGCGGGATAATTATATTATCTGAGATGTTACTGGACTTGTAATAACTGTAACGAAACTTGGGCGGGAGTTAAACTATATATTTTAACAACGCTCGCGTTTCAGAGGCGTACTAAGTGCGGAGGGTTGCTGATAATGCGCCGATCGAATAAAATGTTATTGCAAACGCGAAATTGTACACGGTGCTCGTGACACGAAGATTGATGCGAATCGCAACTTAATAATTATCATATCCTCATTTATGAAATTAACAATTAATTTTCAATGTTATCTTTTTATATATTTTTTTTGTTTCAATATTTCTATTTATGTTTATAAAATGTATCTTACAAGGTTTATTTGAAATTATCAATAAAATAGACAATTATAAGAAAATATTAATTTGAATCCAAATAATTAAATCCAAAGTTATTTTGAATACAAAACTGATACTAAATTAATTTTTATTTATCGAAAAAAAGTTCATTTTATGTGTGAATATATGATTGTGATAAATATAACAATTTTTTAATGTGAATTTAGTATATGATGTTTTAGACGGTTCGATTTTAAATATATTTATCAAACTAATTTTACAAGCGAATTTATTGAAAATTGTAGTAAATAATAAAACAAACAATTATAAACAATTATATTAATAAAAAATTTTTATTCAAATCTAAAATAATTTGCATATAAAACTGATAGACAATTCATTTTTATTCAAAAAAATCATTTTATATATGTTGTATATATGATGTATGTATTAAATATATGATATATTATTTTACTATTTTTATTATCGTTCCTATATATGATATAAATAGGATAGATAGGTATATTATTTGAACTTTTAGAAAAATAGAATTCAGAAATAAAACTTATATAAAATTTATTCCTATTTTTTGGAACAAGTTCATTTCATAAATGATATATGTATTAAATATTTTGATACAATCGTAACAATGATGTTTTAGATAGTTTGATTTTGAAAAGTTGTGAATAATCATGTATTACAAATTGACACGAAAGCGGGTGCTGCAAGTCGGAACAACGGCCGAATAATTAGGCAGGCAAACGTCAAAACAAAAATAGTGCGCGGAGATTCATTACAATATAACGCGATATCAAGCTGCGAGAGTTCGGGCTCTCTGTTTTCGTCGGAATATATTGTACGGAATTAGTCGTGGATTATCACGTTAATAATTCAAATTTAGCACAGTTTTAGAGTCGGAATAATATCGATGTTTGCATCTGACCCGGATACTTGATTCTATTCATATAAATGCAACGAAAAATGTTCATCCTCGCGTTGTCCGCGCGCAACTTTAACTCTCCAAACTTTCAAGAGGCTAAGAAAGGAACAAATGAAAAACAAAAAAAAAAGAAATACATCGTTTTTTTTCCTTCGTCCCTCGTTATGCGGTCGGGAAGTAATTAGCCAATCGATTCTTAAAAGTGTTGCTCTCGGATGAGAAAAAAAGGCGCGAAGCAAGGGTTCCTCGTTTGGAAACATTATTTACGCGCAAGTTTGGGCGTGAGAATGAACAAAAGGCGGCCAAACTTTAACCCCGGGGTCGATTTTTCAATAAAGGAACGGCTATTTCCTTTGGACGACGGATAGCAAAGTGACGTTCTTTAAAACGCAATCGATCTCACCGCTAGAGCGTCTCTGTGTTTCTCTCGTTATTAGGGCTATAGCCGATGAAACTTGTCAGCGCGGATTTTCATGTCACCGCCCGAAAATGCGGGCGCGAACTCGATTAATCACAAAACACTTCCCGCTTTTTTCGCCAACTTTTTTTTATTTTTTACATTTCCATTCCTTTTTTACTTTTTCTTTTTTTCACCATTTTTTGTTTCTTTTCTCGTGGTACTTTTTTTCCGCCACCTTTTTTTATGTCGATTCACGCCATTTGACCGGACGGATCTTAATGGCGAATAATTGAATTGGAAGAGAAAACAAAATAAATTTTCGTGCGGCTGAAAATTTTCAGGTCCATTTGGGAGATTGATTTTTTGTTCTTTTTCAACTGTCCTACAGAGCTTCGATTTGATTTTTGTACCCTATAGTAAAAAAGATCATATATTGTCCATATATAGTCTATAGATTGATACAATAATATATTATATTCATCAAATCATATATCGTTCATATATAGATGATATATGTCTGAGTATTTTTTCTTATATAGATTTTATGTTAACAATATATTAGAAATTGTAAAACAAATTTATATATAATATATATTATATTATTATTCGTTATTATTGTATATATTATTATATAATATAAATAATATCAATTTTAAATTTTGAAATCTCTAGAATATATTTTGTAATTTATTATTTGAATGATTTATTTTTATTATAGTATATTAATATATTAACATACTGTAGTATATTTTATAATATTGTATTGACGTATATATTATTTTATTATATTATATATATATGATTATAATTTATATATTTATTGCCTATGTATGGTCAATATATTGTCCACATATGACGATATATATTTGATGTATGGACAATATGTGATTCTTTTTACTAGGGTATAGAAATAGATGCCATTTTTTAGTATCTTTGTTTGAGTGTGAAAATTGAATTTTGAAGCGGAGGAAAATTTTGGGATTCAAATCGATTATCGGGATACATTTTTGATCCGGTTAAATCCAAAAAGGAAATTTCGTTATGATCGGGCAGATAACCAACGTAGAGATGCTGATTGCGATATTTAGAGGACAGAGACCACTAGCCAACCGTGATGAAAATTTGATCCGCATGTTATTTATTCAGCGCATCCTAATTCTCATCATTTATTACGCTGGTTGAATAGCTTATCCAAAGTGTGACCAATACTGAATAAAAATTATGTTACAGCGATTGTTTCTCGTATCGATGACATCACGTTTGGTAGCGAAAAATCTCATTTAGTTGTTGCGAGAAAAAAATATATTTATAAAACATTTCACGTAATTATTCAGAGGTGTTTGATAATAAATAAGATGAAACATGATTGGTTATTTAACATTCTAATTCTGGTGGTTGAGTTTGTCTTTTTGAAATTTCCGGTTTTGAAACAAGTTGAAATACAAATGTATCTTCAAATTTAAAATATACAACAAATACATTTTGTTAACTTGACTAAAAATTAAAATAAATCAAATCAAATCAAATTAAACGTACGAAAGTGACCAAATTGTTACAAACTGTCGGATCTAAAACAAACATAAAAAAACCGTGTTGGAAAAACTTGAAGGTGTTTGTTAAATGATGGCGATAAATTTGTTTTGTAGTCTGAGTTTTTGACTCCACTTTTTTTTTTTGTTTATTTATTTATTTTTTTTTATTTAAAATCATAATTCAGTATGAACAAACTGAAGGTGATAAAAAATTTTTAGTTTCAGTTTGAGTGTTATTTGCAGAAAGAAGTCGTAAAACATAAAAACATAAAAAAAAATAAAACAAGTGTGACAAAAATCATAAATTTTGGAATTTCTAGAAAAGTTTAATGTTTTGAATTTCTCGAAAGGAATTAGTAGATAAATTCAAAGTTTTTGGAATGTTTGAATGCAAAGAATGTTTGCTCTGGCCAAGTTCAAGTTTTAGGAAAAACCAAAGGTGTAAATTCAACCACTACTTTTTTATTTCAAAAAAGATAAATGAAAATCTAGACAAGACACACCATTTTCATAAAAACACAAATGAGTCTACAATTGATTTTTTTTTCTTGCACTAATTTGATTCTTTTTAAAAGTTCAAATGGAAAGAATATTTTGAATCTAAAAAATTAAGGTAAGTAGTTCCAGGATAAAACAATCAAAACACCAAGTTTATATTATGAATTTTGATAATCATCTTTGAAAAATTACAATGAAAAATACAAAAATTATTTTTGCGTCAAGAATTTTAGAATATGTTTATTATTTGAGCGATTCTCATATTCTGCGAGTATAAACTTGTAAATCGAATTGTACCCAACCGACCAATCACAGTCATCCATTTTCAAATTGAAAATTACGTTAACAAGATTACTCCCAAACTAGATGGCGAATATTTTTTAAACTTTGCCAAAGTAATGTTCAATATTCAAAGTCAGTTATGTTAGTTTTTTGAAAAAATCTGACATCCCGTTTGATTGAAACGAAAAATAATGTCTGTTCCGACACCGCGACGATACGCGAAAACATCGATTTTCCGAGACAAATATCTCCGAAACGAAATGGTCAATTTTTCTACAATATTGTTAACAAATGTGTGTTATTGACCAGAACACGTGATTCCAATTTATGAAATTCTGACACAAACGACTTCCCGCTGGAAACTACTACCTTAACTAAATGAATACAAAAATGGAAGGAAAAAAAAGTTGTATTGAAGTTGTTATCTGTTCATTACTGAAATTTCTATGCGGATGAAATTTGCTATTGAAAGGCAACATCGAAATGAGGTTTTAAAGCGTCGTGTTATAGAGTATCAAGTTAAACCGAGTCGAACGTCGAGGCAGCCGTCGACTTTGCTTCTCGGCAAAGTCCGAAACAACCGGACGACGCGCACGCTGACATGTGAAGCTCGAAGCCGCGCGAGTTTAATTAGCCGCACAATATAGCTGCCGATACGGCGAGAGAGCCGATAGACAGTTCGGGGCGGCTGTATCGCGAACGTCGAAATGACGTATGCACAAAATGAAAACGGCGAACGACGGCGACATCTGCCAGTCGGTGCACCAAATTAGCTCGCTACGAATCAATCAACGGATCGGTATTGCTCGATAGAAAAGCCGAGTCTGTGCGAACGGGGGGCGCCGATTCTTCATCCTCGACTTCAATTCGCGGACTTTTGCGAATCCGCCGAGAGAGTCTTTTCGGCTGCATTCTGCTCGATGGCTTGTAAAATTGGCCGATGCTCGTTTTGTGCCCGGGCTCTTCTCTCCTCTTCTCCTTTCTCAACAACGAGCATTGTGTGTTACTTTTCCGCGTTTCGCCGAATTAAATTCGACGGATGGATCGCAACAGAGTTTTCGTTCAGCCGCCTCCCCCTGAGTCGACGGAGCTTTCGGCATGACACAAATACAAATCAACCCCGCCTAAGATTTTCCGCCAACTTTTTTGAAACAAAGCTGTCTTTACGATTTCTTTTCACCAGTCCCAATTAATCATTCCAAAAACTTTGTTCTTTTTTTTTAATGTCTTTTTTTTCTATTTCTGTTTCTATTCTGTTTTTGCTCTTTCGGTTATTTATATTTTTTTTTATTTTTATTTTTTTTATTATTTTTTATTTTTTTGATTCAGTGGTTTGGTTTTTTTTTCTATCATTGAAAAATAATAATCAATTTTGTTGAAAAACAAAAAAGTCATCTGAATGAGAGAAGAAAAAAAAACAAGCTCAATGAAATTTCAACTGAAATATGAAATTTGGAATATCCTTTTTATTAAAGGTCGCCACTTCATTATGATTTCTCATTTATTGATCGTAAAATGTATTTTGATATCATATAAAAATAGGATTAAATTAAAAAATTTTACTCAGTTGTAAAATCGTAGGAATATAAACTCTTAGAAAATTAAAAAACACTTTGGTCTGAAATTGACAGACAGAATTAAAAAAAAAAAATTGTAGTTTAATATGGTCACTCAGCAGTTAAAAATTTTAATCTTCATTAAAAACTGATCGAAATCGTGATAACAAATTTTATCATATCAAAAATTCTGAAATATATATATTTTTTCAAACATTCAAAAATATTCTTCGGTTTTTAGAGCTGTACATTTTTCATTCATTTTATTTCAATAATCTTTTTATTTATTTATTTATTTTTTTTTTTTTGCTTGAAATTCTAGGTTTAAAAAACCATTTGAAAAATTGATTTTCACCAGATTTGAATTTAGAAAAAAAGAGAGGTCCCTGAGTGTGAAAAAAAACGACAAACAAAAAAGAAAGAACAAAAAACGGAAAAAGAAAAATATAAAACAATGAGAGAAGTGTGCAACGGTTAAGATGTATATTAATTGTTCGAACAAGTGCGAAAATGTGACGACGCACCGAACTGAAACAATTAGCCGTACAACACGACGAGACAACAGCCGTATATACCTATTCATATTAAGAATAACATCAGTTGCCAAGAAGACAGAATAATCATGCAATCATGAAAGCGACATTATTCAAATTAGTTTTAGTTTTGCCGTGATATTATATATCAGCTATGTGTCAGTATCATAAACACAATATAAATAGACGTTGAGGGTCGCGCGTTTGTGCGCGCGTTTATAACATTTCGTACCGGCGACCGAAAATTTCATTCATCAACTCGCCGTAAACACCGTCGACTCAATTAGTTAGCGCGTTTTATCTGACCCGCAATTTTCCCTCTTTAAAATCATCATCCCGTCAACGCACAGACCAAAACAAGCTACTGCCCACATTAGTTCTATCCCACACGGACAAAAATATATTTTCATATATTTTCAAAATATATTTTTCTATCATATATTTAAAATATATATTACATAAATACAATATATAAACTTTGATATTTCGTTATGTAAACCGTTTATTTGAATATAAAGCGGCAAGATCTTATCTTATAAAAATTAAATATAAATTTTTCATATAATATATATAGAAATATATTTTTGTCCGTGGGTGGATTCATTTCAACATTTTTCATAGCTTCTTTTTTTCTTTCTTTTCATTTATTTCACTTTTTTTCATTTTTGTTCTTTTTTTATGTTTTTTTATTTTTATTTTTTTGTAGACTTTTTTGTCACTGAAAAAAGTGCCACCCAGAATTTTTATGGTATTTGAACTTCTGGGTGGAAAAACAAAAAGATTGTCTAGTGATATTGTGTTTAGAAAGATCGATAGGAATGCACTGCAAAAAACAGGTGTGAACTAAAAGGCGGTTAGTAGGGTTTGATAAGGCCAACTGTTTGTGCAGTTTGGTATATACGAGCGTTCGCAACTGAAATCTATAACATAATTGTGAAACAGTGGTGAATTTACCATATGAGCTGTGAAACTGCTGAGGATGATGCGAGTCGATGCCCGTCGCCTGGTGATGAATATCCAGCATCTCCTGGTCGCCGCCGCTCTCAGAGCAGTTGCTCAGCGCTAAAACCAAACCGATAGACACACACCTTTCTATTTAACTCCAACTTTTAAATCTTACATCTCGAATTTTCGTTTCTTGTCCGTTTTCCGTCTCTCTATTTCTTTATCTTGTTTTTATATTTATTTCTTAATCTTTTCTCGGTTTGCAATTTCAACAATTTTTGCTACTTTTTTTTCATACTTAATGTTCCCCAGATAAAACAAACATATGCTGTCATATATGATCATTTATAAAACCATGTACGTTTTAATTAACATGGACTTTTTCACGTGACTCATATATGACGGCATATGAGCGACTTTTATATCTGGGTCACTTTTTAAGACTCGATAAAAAATGTGTATTTCATTTTGTAGTTCTTTTGCAAACAAAGAAAAGGAACAACAACTTTGGCCATATTTTCGTTTTATTTCGTCACGATTGAACGGAAACGAGAAAAGGAAAACTTGGAACAAAAAAAATAATAAGTACTGCAAAAAATTATAATCAAACGTAATATTAAAATTATTTATCAGAGAATATGAAAGAGAGAAAGCGTAACTGAAATATCACACGATAAACACTAAAGCGAATGAAAAATCAAAGAGGGGGGGAGGAAAAAAAGAGGGGGCAGCTTTGAATGTTCGTCAAATTTTTTTTTATATCCGTGGAGCCACGAGATGTATTGTTCGCGAGGCTTTTTTTAATTTCTTTTTTTTTTCTCTTTTTTTTTATTTGACTCCAGTTTTTTTATTCATTACGTCGGGCACTTCGCGTACGAGAGGCACGCAATGCAATTTATAAGTTTTCGATAATTAAAAATAATTCGTGAAAAACGCTCGAAATATGCACCGCCGATTCGATCGGATTGTGCGGTTCTTTTTTGTATGTATATCTCAAAGGCAAGGAATTTTTCCCGTCTTTTTTTTATTGCACAGTTGTTAATTAACATTTTAGTTTGTCAAATATTTCGACGGGGACGAGGATTTATTGAACGACGGGCCTGAAATGACCAAACATAAAGCAACGTTAGAGAAAAATCAAGAAATTGTTCAATCACAGCGAAATCGGCCGCACCGCGGGTACAAATCTGTCTATCTGTTTAGTTTTAACTCTCCATCGCAGCTCCGTGTAGATCTTCCGTTGATGTTTTCTTTTTCTTTCTTTCTTTTTTCTGTATTTTTTTTTTTTTTTTTTTTGGTCTTTTTCTACAATTTTTTTCTCTTCGAAAGATGACACTGTGCTGACAATCAAGCGACAACAAGCGCGGTGCTTGGAAATGTTGAAGCAAAAATAAATCATTTTGGAAGTTGTGGAAAAAAAGCTCGATAAAAACAAAAGGTAAGTGTACTTGTTCAGTTAGCTTGAAAACAAACGGTTGATTATTTTTTTCGGTTTCTAAAATGAGATTTCAATTTCGTTTTTATTTTATTTTCGTTTTTTGTTTTGATTGTTTTTTTTTTGTTTGATTATTAGATTGTTGTTTGTTTTTTTTGTTTTCTGTTCGTTTGAGCAAATTCTAACTTAAACTGGTACGTTTACCTTGACTAAAATATTGGAAACATAGTTCTCGGATTCCAAATTGTGAACATATTTATTTCATGCAAAAAAAATTGAAAAGTAAGTTGACGTGTGAAAAGTAGTAAATATTAATAATTTCCCAGGTAAAAAAATAAAACCCCACACGAACAAAAATATATGAAAAAAATATTTTTTCAGATTTATATATTTCTTTATATTATATAAAAAATTTATATTAAATTTATATAAGATCTTGCCGCTTTATATGTACGAAATATATAAGTTTATATTTCATTTCTATAATATATATTTTGAATATGATCGAAAATATATAAATACATGTTATATAATATAAATATACGGTACATGGAAATATGTTTGTTCGTGTGAGGTGTTTCATATATGGTACATAAACGTTACCATATATGAGACATATATAATATAATTAATTTTTACCCTGGTTGTTTTTTTTTTCTTTAAAAAATAATTGTTTCCAACTGAAACGTAATGAAAACATCAGAAATGAATATCGAAATGAAATATTGACTGATGAAAAGGTAGTTGAAGATTGTTATGATCGGCTTATCTAAGTGAATCGGTATCAGTTGTCGCTTATCAAAATCGACATAGTTGAACCCGAGCCTGGCGTAGGGTTACAAAAGAGACGTTAATTCCGTTCGCATCTTTATCTGTCCCCCTTTCACTTTCTTTTTTTTTTTTTTGTTTTTTTTTTTGTTTTAATAACGGCAACGCAATTCAAGAATTAACAGAGCTGCTCGAACAAAAGGCATTTGCAGCCAAGAGGTCTGTTGTGACAATTTCTTTGGCTCTTTTTTTATTGACGATCTCGGTCATACTGAACACCTGGTGTTAATGACGCCCTGTCCCGCTTGAAAATTCACCCCAGAGAGAAAACTTCGAAAAGCCTAGGAGAGAGAGAGAGAACGGGAACAAAACGAACCGCCAAGACTGCCCAAGAAAAATGGCATTTAATTAAAAAAATGTACAAAAAAAATAACGGAAGAAAGAAAAGAAAAGGGAAAATGGAAAGTCGAAGGAAAATCGGCGCCGATTAATTGAACTAATTAGGCGCTTCTTACAGGGGTTTTGTGAAAAACGTCGCGATCGGAAACTGCTTAATAAACGCGGCTTCATTTGTAACGGGACTTTTTTTTTCTTTTTTTTTTTAATTAAAACGAATGACTTTTTTTTCCTCTCCTCTTGAAAATTTGTTCGCAGCACGTGTTCGCTCTCCACCCCCCTCGTGGCGGCTTATTAGGAGCCGCCAGTTGCGACCGTTTAAGATCGCCAGGTGGCCGAGACGGTGGGCTTCGTGCCCGACTGATCCAGCCGAACGAGTGTTTATTTCCTACCTATTATAGTTAGAAATGCAATGTGCAGCCTGATTATTCCAAAGAACCAGAAAAATGACGCACCATTTTTTTTTCACTTTTTCCATCGCACGTGCCCTCCCCCATCTGTACACAACTATGAACCAAATTTTACAGCTGCTTTTGACCAATTTCAAGGGGTCATTTAACAAACAAAATTTTACTTTTTGATGGATTATTGAAAATCACGAAATTGTTCAATTAATTATTCATATGATTTGTAATAAATATATGAAAAAAAATTCTCTCTGGCTGGCAAAATTACAAAAAAATAATTCATATAAATTTTATACAAATATATATGGGAAAAAAATCTCTTTGGAGAAATTCAGAAAAATGTTTGAACTTTGATTGTTATTTTATTGATAAAGGAAAATTAATTCAAGCTGTTGTTTTGTATTTGATTTTGACTTTTTTAAAATGCGATTTCAAATTGTTTTAAATTTTGAATATTGAAATGCAAACTATTTTTATTTGTAGATTTTCATAAACATCAATATCAACATCAGTTGATAGAAGATGAATAAAATTTTACCAATTTGAAGGAGTCATTTACAAACAAAATTTCACTTTTGATAATTAGATTTTTACTATAAAAATATATCCGTCACGAAAATTTAGGATGAAGTAAGAAATTCAGAATTGTTTTTCTCACAGTTCAATTATTTATTGATGTAATTTTATAATAAATATAAATATATGCAAACATTCTCTTCGACTGAAAAAATTGAAACAAAAACACACTTTAACTTCAATTGTTTATTCATATAAATTTAATAAAAATATATAAAAAAAAAATACTTCGAAATAGCAGAAATTTTTTTACGTAACTTGATTGTTTATTAATAGAAGAAAATTAAATTTTCT
>JAAMPD010002188.1:0-16631 GCA_025266255.1 Trissolcus basalis
AGAAATGTTTAATCTCGAGTTTTGGTAATTGTTGCTATGTTCATGTGCCTTGAAGGAATTTTATTTCATAATTTTTGGTCCTTTTCTTTATAAAATATTTGAATTTAAAATTTTCCCGCGGGTAGTCAGTTCGGTTCTTTTTACATTTGATACATTGAATTTTCTTAATTGTCTAATTACATTTGTTTTCGTATTATTTTATTCTTATTCTATTTTTAATAAAAAGGAATGTTTCTTGTTCCGTTATTTTGTCGTCTAAAATTTCTTCCTATTTGCTTAGTGCATTCTTGTCTAAACTTTCCTTTTTATTATCGCTATATTTTCTTACTCTTAGTTTTCCAAGGGGCTAGTTGAGCTGACCCGTATTTTTGGGTCCATGACTCTTGACGGCCTTGCAAGGTCATTAAATTTATCTTAGGATAAGTTTTCCTTTCGACGGAACTAATTTAATGCTTTTGTGGTTTGACGAAATTTTGTCGAGAAAAGTCAAACTATTATTTTATTCATTTTGCATTTGGTACTTTATTTTTGTATATAGAAAGGAATTCGTTATAGGGATCTTAAATTTCGTCAAATTTCAATAACCATTATTCAGTTTAATTCCGTCAAATTGCCTTTTATTCTAAACAATTTTTATCGCATTGTTAAAATCTAAAATTTTGTCGAAAATTAATCAACATTGTCGATTCATTTTTATTTCGTCATATTTTGGTGTAATTTTTTATAAATTGTGTTTATTTTTATTAAAAATGATTTAATTTTGTAAATGAGATTTCAAGGTTTTGTAAAATTACAAATAACAATGTTTATTTATCATGATTTTGTCAATTTGTGATGAACTTAGTAGTCGACAATTAATTCTAGTGAAAAACATTCATTTTATCTTTAAAATCTGAAATTTCAATAATTGACATTGTTATTTCAGTTTTCCTATTAAATAATTTGAATTCATCTTATTTTTCGACGTTTTTTATCTTTACATTACTTTTTCGTCGTGTTTTATTACTTTTATTGATTTATCGAACAAATTATCGATTTCAGTTTGAGATTTGAGAACGCGACCTAAACGTGACAACGTTTACGTTGGTGCTGTGTTTTGACAGTTCGTGTTGCCGTTCCGTTTCGCGTTGTCGCAAATCCGTTTCTCGGCAACATTTTAATCGCTGAAAATGTGTGAGTCGGGTTTTCGTGTTTCGGCAAGTTGTTCCGCGTGATTCCGTTTCGTCGAAAAAACGGAATTTTGTTTTGTGCGACATTTTGATCGTTTTGTCAACAAAGTCGCGAACTTTGTTGACAATGGTATTAAGGTTGGCTGGACTTTGCGTTGTGAGGTTTTCAATTCTTTTCCTTTTTGATTTATGAAAACTTTCTCGTTTTGTGGAGAAAGTTTTCGGTATTTTGGCTTTTATGAGCCTTTTCAATTCATGCATTTGTTTTTTGACTTTTGTTGGTTACAGTCAACAATTGTCAAGGTTGATTCTTTTCTCTAACCTTTTTTATTTTGTTAGTTTTGACAGTGGAATTTTTTTTTATTAATCGGTAAATTGAATATTTTATTAACCTAACCTAACCTAGTCTAATATTTTTCGTGTTATATTTTTTTCTGTTGCTGAAAAATTGTTCGATTCGCAGAATATCATTCAAGATCTCTTTTTTATTAACTGAATTGTACGTTTTGTACATTTTTATGCGTATTTTGTGCATTTTTATCCCAGGAAAAAAAAAGAATCGATATCGAATCTCGAACGATTTCGTTCACGTATTGAATCCGATTCGAGTACGATTGAAAAACGATTCGAATTCGACTACGATTTTGGGGGATCGAAAACGATTCGGAAACAGATCGGAAATGAATCGGAGACGAATCGGAGACGAATCAACAGCGAATCGGAAGCATAAAATACTTATCAAAAAAATGTAAAATAGGACATCAAGTTATTATGTTATTATGTCGAAAAATCAATAATGTAGAATTAATTATAATATTAATTATAATAATAAATTATACTTCTCTATAATAATACAATATGATTCTAAGATTTATAATAAATTAAATAACATGTTCGGAATTAAAATTGCATTTGATAAATCACAAAATATATAATTTAATCGACAATGAATTTTAATATTAACACAAGCAATGAAATTCAATATTTACATGTAATATTTTCCCTTCACCTTATTTACATTGTTTTTAATTGAAGTAATTGTTGGTACAAAAATATTAAATTGTTTGTTTTTGGCATTAAAAAATGCACGGCAAGAAAATTTATTCATAAAAATGATGAGGGGAAAAAATGAAATTAATTTTTAAAATAAAAAAAGATGATAAAAATAGTGTCTTCATCTACACTTTACCATATACAGTTTAGTAATAAATTAATGGATAATTTTAGACATCATTTCTTGCTGTGTGGGGTTTTAGGTACCGTATTTTTCAACACTCTGTGAAATTGATTAATATCAAAAAAGTCTATGAAAAGTTAAATATTCGTTTATTCTAAAAATAAATATAAACAGATTGGTTACTAACACAGACATGTTAAACTGTCGACGCTAATTCGGTAATCAAAACTTTTCAGAATAAAAAATTAAAAACTAATGACATTTCAAATCCTTGGGATCGGAACTCTACCCGTGATAAACTCGTATGCTTCATGCTCACGACTTCTGTCGGTATAAAAGTAGTCGGGGTTGTTTTTGTATTTTTTTTGTAGATCTCCAATATATTTTACAATATAAGTGCTGAATCGTTCCATGTGAGCTGCAACATCACACCCCCTCCGTTTTGACAGCATCTCGAAAAAAATGGCTGAAAACAATGCAAACAGTGAAAATAAATTGTTACAAGAATCGAGGTCATTAATGTGTAAATTTGAAATGAAAAAGAAATTGATAACAAATTGTTAGTCGAAGATTGAAAAGTTGGCACCAAGAATGAATGAGTTAACTGTTTTCCATAGGCGTGAAACCGAAACGAATAACGATTCTGGATCCAGTTCCACTTCTTCTGCATGAGTCGATTTCGATTCTGGTTCCGGCTCTTCCCGATATTTTTTTACAATTCAAATTCAAAAAGGAAATGAACAAATAAAATGAACCAAGCTGATGATGAAATCAAAAATTTTAAAAACAATAAAGAGGTGCAAAAAACTGGCTGGTCTAGTGACCACAAGTTTTGGGCCTCTTGTTATTTTTTAAATTTGTTTTCTGAAACCGGATTCATGTATTTCTATTGATCAATTTATTTTTCGATACATTTTAATAATTTTCTATTAATGCGAATGATTCTTAATTTTCCTGTCAATATACATAGTTTATGAATTTTTAAAGAAATGAATGACATGTTTTTCTAAACTTTATGAAATTTAATATTAGTGTTGTAAAATTTTAGTTTTCAAAAGTTGACTGAAGACATTTCTTTTTCATGTGATAAACAACTTAATATTGGAACCGTCTCAGGACCTGGTGCAACTGACATTTGTAAAAATGTGATTTCACTCGTTTTGTCCTGTGATTCGTCTACTTACTTGTCATGTGATCCACCTCTTGTTTCCTAAACTGACGTCTAGGCGGCATTCCCCGAGCTTGAAATTTACAACGGTTTTGGAGAAATGATCGATTGATCAGCACTCTGTCTCCATGCAACGCTTTTGCAATGACTCTAGCCAGTTTAGATGGCTTCTGCCCAGTAGTCAAATTCCAGACTTGCTGCCGGATCCACTTTCCTTCTCCTAAGTAAACCTGAAAAATGAAGTTTTATTATAACTCTGCGATAACAATTTCAAATATTTATTTAAATTAAGAACAATTAGAAATTAGAAAAATGATTAAACTGTGGGTACGATGGAAAACTAGTTAAGTGCTTTTTTGCATTATTTAAAATTTCAAAAAGTAGAAGATGGAATGTCAATTTACTTTTCCGTCCCGAACACTTAGCAGTTCTATATCTTCGTTTCCTGTGAAAATGATAAGTCATTTGAGTTCAATTCACATAACAGCAAGTAATTTTATATGAAAGTTTAATGTTGACTTATAAATTTCATACCTGGGTTGGCTTCATCGTTTGCCTGAGCAAGGTTTTGAGGTTGAGGATTTCTGTTCAGTTGTGGAATTGCTTGTGGATCTACTGGTGGATCTGCTCGTGGATGTAATGGTGGATTTGCTTGTGGATCTACTGGTGCGATGCGACCTCTGTTGTTAAGCCGTTGAAGAAAGAGATTCCTTCGAGGCTCATTGGAATTTTCAAGCCGGTCTTGTGGCGGGATTGAAACCCTATTGTTTTGTGATTGATGACGGGATTGCCTAATCTGTGAAGTCAAGCGAGGAGAGTGTCTGCTGCTGTGTCTCAAGCGACTGCTAATCCGGGAAGTTGACGAACGAGAGTCTCGACTGCCATCTCGGCTTTGCTCAGAAGTCGAGCGACTTCTACTCCGGGAAGTTGACGAACGAGAGTCTCGGCTGCCGTCTCGGCTTTGCTTGGAAGTCGAGCGACTTCTCTTCCGGGATCTCGAACGACTTTTCCTCGCAGATCTCAAGTGACTTATTCTACTCCGGGATCTTGAGTAACGAGAGTGTCTGCTGCTGTGTCTAGAGCGACTGCCCCAGGAATCCGAGCAACAAGAACTTCGGCTCCTACTTCTGGAGTGACTTATCCTACGGGGTGACGAGTGGAAATGTTCTTGGTATTTGCGGCTGGCGCTGTTGTAACTCCGAGAAGGCGGGCGACAAGAGTTTCTGCTGCCGTGTCTTGAGCGACTTCTGCTCCGAGAATTTGATCTAACGGGGTGAGTTTCAATTGGAGATCGGAAACATTGGTTGTCATCCTGTCTGCTAGACCCAGTCTTAGGTTCACTGCCGTCGACATTGTTGTTTTCGTGCAATTCAGACCGGATGATGGTCTGATCTTTTTCAGCATTCTGATCTTTTTCTGCAAAATATACGATAGAACTTTAGTAATCGATTAAATAATATTTTTCGTAATCAAATTGTTCAATTTTTTTATTGCGCTTTCATGCATTTTTTGAGTGTGTCCTGTGGTCTCTTCACATAGGGGATTTATTTTTGTTATTTTTGTTATAAAAATTCAATACAAAGTTTTTACCAAAAATCGTTAAAACAGGTGTCACGGTATACAATTCCTCTTTACTGGTCGCATCTACTTTTTCATTAGCAGTCTTTGTCTCATCGCTTTCTTTTTGATTTGCATCGATTTCATCGTCACCTGCAGGAAATAATACATTGGACGAATCAAAAGTACGCTTGGAAAAAAAGTGTTTCTGCATGTACTGCATTGGAACGTGTGGGTGATAGGGTGTAATATTTTTTGATTAATTTGATTATTGTTGATACTTTTTATTACCGTTGTTGAAGTTAACGTCAACAAATAATTGTCGTTTTGGAAGATTTGTGTTTTTCGATGTTGGTCCTGCTGAATTTGCCGTTTTTGATTTTTTTTGTTTTGATTTTTTTGGCCTATTGCCTTCTCCACTTGACGCCGTGTGGCACAGTTTTCGTGACACCATCCTTAGGCGCTTATTTGTCTTCGTTACATCTTCGATTTCTTTCTCGGTTCCTAGAAAAAAACACCAAATACAGCTTTGTATTTCATGACCCTGCACTGACAAACCAACATTGTTAAATTAGCATGCAATATTGTAAAACTCACTATTTTTATTTCAAATTACTACGATGCCAATAAAACGTTTAACAGCACAATTTTGCATTTCATATAATGTAAGCATTACTTGCTTGATTAAAAATTCACTCATTTTCATTAGTAAATGAAACTGTTTGAAATTATATTTTATTATTAAGTAGTATGAAAAAATGGGAACAATATTACTTTATACGTAAAATAAATAATTATTTAGAAATGGGAATGTAACAAATGTTGTTAGAAATTGAAAAAAAATTCTTTGAATCAATTACAGTTATTCAACACTTTGTGAATTGTTTCATAAAATGTAAAATGTAACAAATTTTATTTTCACAATTATAGTGTACAAACGCGGTTTCACAGTGTACCAAACTTATTGTGCAAATTTTTTTCCGTTGAATTACTTGCTTCTTTTAAACATTTTTTCACACCAACAACAATCATTCAAAAACCAAAAAAAATGTTATTTAATTTCTGATAAAAAATAGATTAAAATGTGGTTTTACAATAAATGAACTTACGACCAACAGCAACAATTGTAGCTCTTAAAAGTCCACTGCTACTGTTCACATAGTATACAGATGTTTTTTTGAAATCATCTGTACTCAAAGGTTTGAAATTCACGATGTTGTTGATTGGTATTGTTTTTAATTTTTGGTTCAACGTGAACCGAACTTTTGCGTAATTCATTTTTTTCTAAAATCACGAATGCTCATCACATCTCACACCACTGATCGCGATTGAAGAGTACCACAACAGTCACCGACCGAAATCACTTATCTCATGTTTACTTCTAGCAGAGCGCGTTTTGAAATATGACACTACCTACACAATTGTTACAGGGGTCGCTATAGGAAACATTACAAGAAAATGTTTTTAAAAAAAAAGTTTTCATTTCAAAATTATTTGTTCAATGTTAAATGTACACAAACAAATAATTTCTTACAGCTATTCTATATTATTATAAATCTAAGAAATCAATGGAATTTTTTTTTAGGAAAACAAATCTTAAATAATCTCGTTTTACCTACAAACTTAATTTTTTCAACATAGTACTTTTTAATTTTCTAGTGTTCTTAACATTTGTCAGAAATTTTATTAAAAATATTGGTCTTTATTATATAATTAATGATGTTATTCGCAATTAATTTTCGAAACTCTTTTTTTATTTATTTATCAAGTTTTCTTAAGACACATTTACATTATTTTTAGTATATGCTTGTCGTTCGATATATCGATTTTTTGAAATCGATACGGTATTGCACAATCCTAAAGCGTGTGCGAGTTTCGGTGTGTGCAGAATGTTGTTTTTGTATACCATAACCTCACACGCGAAGAAGCCGGGATTTTGATCGCACGATATAAGTTCCGGCGGTGCTCGAGATATGCCGACGCTGTGGACATGAAATTGTGTTGAGAGTGTTGTCCATTCTGTTGTGTTGTAAAAGCACACAAAAACCACAGTCGCCTTCATCTTATCATCACGGATAATTCATATGCAGGTAACATGCCACAAACATGAAATGAATATTTTTATTTATGATTTTTCATGTATTTCTAATCCTCAAAAGACAACAAAAAATAACAGAAAACATTTACAACAAACAAACAAAAATGAAAGCAATGTCTTTATTGTTGCGCAATGACTTATATTTTCGTTATCGTTTAGTTGAGTTGAATGTAAGACAAAAAGAACAAAGAAAGTAAAAAAAACCGAAAAGAAGAAAAAAAAAAAATTAAAATTAAACAAAAATTTTTAATTATCAACAATGTCAATTTCAATTTTAATATTTTTCAGAACTTAAAAAATATTCTCATTTTCAAACAAAACAAAAAAAACAAAAAGGAAATTAAAAAATTAAAAAATTTCAATTATCAACAATTCGTCAATTTAAATATTTTTCAGAATTTAAAAAATATTTTCATTCTTGAAATTTCCAATATTTTTACATTTTCTGATTTTTCTAAAGAAATACATTTCCAAATTTTTCTGACGACATACATTTTCAAATTTTTCTAACGCGTACATTTTGAAATTTTTTATGACATAATTTTGCAGCAACTTTTGAAATTTTTTCAAAATTTTTTTTTACTGCTAGAAGTACTTTTACAATAACAATGTGTGTTTAAGAAATTTTTAGCCTGACAGTACGGTTGAAAATTTGTGTTAGTTAAAAAATTTAGATTATACAAAAGCCAATCTATTTCTCTTCCCTTCATTAAACACTGATTGTCTGTCTTGTCATTTTCAGCTTCAAATCTCAACTACGCTATTTGTGAACGAATCAGCTTGAAAAAGGTACCAAAATTTATTTACAAAATTTATCTACAAAATTTCTTTATCTACATAATTTTATTTACATAATTTATTAACATATTTAATTCTTTTAACGTTAATTTTGTTTCTGTTTATTTTCTTGTTGGCGCGCCACCAATTTCTTAGTCCTTTCGATCCCGGTTCCGCATGTGTACAGGTTCCCTTCTTTTTCTTCAGTGACTCGCCGGTCGGTTGCTTTTATTGACTCTGCAGTCGCGATCTCAAATTCAGGGCCGAGCTTAAACGGTGACCCAGTTTCTTCAGCTATTATATCACGCTGTTCTTTCTGTCTTCGGGCTTGCTGGGCACCGCGGATTCCGCAAGTCAGTCGCAGTCCAGCGGCTCCTCCTGGTCCTTCGCACACTCGGCGTCGACTTTCATCTTGGAGAAGATGGGTGGCACAGCGGGTTTCTTCATCTTTGCCAGGTGCACGAGTTTTGACAGCAGTGCCGAGTTCTTGCCGGCCACTTTCTCGAGTTCGTCAACCGGTACCATCTCGACTTCGTCGTAATCGTGTTTCGGAAACGAGTGGAATGTCTTGGACGGCAACGTCGGCTCCGGAGGCAGTGACTTCAGTTCCTCTTGCAGCTCCTTGTCTTGTTATTCTCGTACATCGATTCCGAGTCTTCCGGCTCGACCGAGGTGATTGGATCAAACTCCAGCGTCACAGACTTGCTGCAGATCTTGCGATCCGCCTCTCAGCTGCTCGTGCTCTCTTGATGCGCAGTGGGACCCAGTTTTCGTACCACGAATTCGCAACGGACTTGTTGCTCTGAGCGGAATCTGACAGACGGTTTTTCGAGAGCGAGTCTTCGATCTTCTCCATGAGGCTCATCTGCAGTTGCAACACCTCGCTCCTCGTTGTCATGGCTTTCGTGCTCGAGTCATAGAAGTTCCACGAGAAGTTTCACGATTTTCTCAGGACAGTGCGGTCGAGGATAACAAGAAGCGCCAAATGAGCACGGCGACGACAACGGGCTGCGTGTCGTCGATGCAAGGCTGGCGCATGGAGATGGACGCGCAGCGGGTGATCACAGGACTTGCGGGCGGGCTCACGGACTGGAACTACTTCGCGGTGTTTGACAGGCACGCGGGAGCGTCGGTGTTGATGCACAGC
The DNA here is from genome assembly GCA_025266255.1 of Trissolcus basalis. Lineage (NCBI taxonomy): Eukaryota > Metazoa > Arthropoda > Insecta > Hymenoptera > Scelionidae > Trissolcus > Trissolcus basalis. Next base: position 9,094 of record JAAMPD010002188.1, read on the forward strand.
GCGGAGCACCTGCTGGAGAACATCATGGAGACGGAGGAGTTTAGGTTCGAGGACGTGATCAAGGGCATTCACAACGAATTTCTGCGTCTGGACGACGAGATGCCACGGATAAGTCGAGCTCGACCGCGGTGTGTGCGTTCATCTCGCCCAAGGACATCTTACATCTCAATTTCATGGAAAATAAGTTTTTTTCAGCTAGTATGAAAAATAATGTTGCAAAAACTGGCGATTCCTTCATGGACAAACCATGCATTTGCACGGGTCTGACATTGTAAACTTGTCGTGGTAGAGTAATTGAAATTTTTTTTTAATTTTGGAACCTATTTTAGTATAAGCATATAAGAACCCATCAATATCGTGACTATTGTAATCTAACATGTACATTATTCGCAAATATGAGTCTCATTCCGCCCATATGAACATGTAGCATATAAACATGTAAAAATTTGTATGTTGTCAGGTGCAACTTTCTTTAAAGTTGGTGAGCAAACTGTAATTCGGAACTAGGAAGATTGGCGCATCTAGGTCCTTGGTAACTGCAACGATTGTCATCAAGTTCTTTATCATAGGAAAGTGTTCAGTCGCTCCAAAAATCCTCACAGCTGGTGAGGTGCAACAATGGTCCCGATTTGTTCAACTTGCAGATAACTTGAAAACGTTACCAGCGTCGATCGGCACATCCGACACCAACCGCACTAGGTTGTTTGGAATAATTCCAGTAGTTTGGAGTTGTCAGCGGACTCGAGACTCGGATAACCACGGAATCGAAGACTACGGTCTTTGACAAACATAAAGAGAGAGGGGACTTGATGAACTCGTGCTTGACAAACTTGATGAGGTCAGTGGTGTATTCAGCAGCTGGTGCATTCTTATAATACATGCTCTGAATCGGGACTAATTAGTCAGTGTCTTTTGCTTTGATCATTATTCCCGCAAAGCTCGTTCGCACACAAGTGTCAACGTTTTTTGTCAATACAAACTTTTCATTAACAGAAATGGAACGAGTGTCAATTGAATAATAGTTTTTGAGAAAACATATGTATTTATCTATATATGTATATCTTCGTAAAGACGCGTGCAGGCGCGTTTACACGTTAGATTCTGACAAATTATAAGTAAAAAATAACAAATATGAGCTGATAAATAAAAAGGAAACATTAACTGTTAAATAATATTTTTATCGCTGCACAGTATTTGACGGTCGACTCAATTACTGGTGAATTGACCGAGCAATTGACCTAACAGTTTTTTACCACTTGATCAAAATGGTGAAATAATTCATTGTATTTGCATTTCATAATGAAGTATTAAAGAGTTGATAATAGAATCGTACATAATAGTCGAATAACGGTGAAACGTCATGTAACACGTTTGTTTCTCTCACACACTTTAGTTACTTTTCGTATAATTGACAGGGACTGTCTATACGCTAGGGGTCGAACATTAAAAAACGTGCCCCCGCCCCCATAAGTGTGACGCGTGACGTGTGACGTGTGACGTGTTTTTTTGGATTTTAAAATTTTTTACTTTTTATGTCATGGTTTTATGTCGATAGATATCCTTGTTATGTCACTACGATAAGACATATTGAAAAATTGGTTGTGCTGTTTCACCATCATATTCAGAATCATATCCGTTCTATGTCTCTGTGAAGGACGGTACAATCGTTAATTTCATTGAACTTGCTGTCGATGCGTCCAATTATTATTCTGAAGTTGTTGTTATGTTATTATGCTAATTAATATTATGGCTCTGTCATTGCGATCGGACATATCGAAAAATCGGTTTTTGCTGTTTCACTATCGCATTTTGAATACTCTCTGTTTCATCCTCTGTGAAGAACGATACAATAATTCATTTCATTGAACTTGCTGTCAATACATCCTATTATTATAGGTTTGTTATTATGTCATTATGTTGACTGATATTATGGCTATGTCACTGCGAATGGAAATACCTAAAAATCGGTCTTGTTGTATCACCATCGCATTTTGAATCATGCTCGATTTATGCCTCTGTAAAAGACGGTACAATGGTTGATTTCATTGAACTTGCTGTCAATACACCTAATTAATAAAAGCTTGTTTTGATGCCATTATGTCAATTGATGTTATGGCTATGTCACTGCGTTCAGACATATCGAATGATCGGTTTTGCTGTTTCACTATCGCATTTCGAATACTCTCTGTTTTATCCTCTGTGAAGGACGGTACAATAATTCATTTCATTGAACTTGCTGTCGATACGTCTCATTATTATAGGTTTGTTGTTATGTCATTATGTTGATTGATATCATGGCTATGTCACTGCGATCGGAAATATCTGGAAATCGGTTTTGCTATATCACCATTGCATTTTAAATAATCTCTGTTCTATGCCTCTGTAAAGGACGGTACAATGATTCATTTCATCGCACTTGCTGTCAATACGTCCTATTATTATAGGTTCGTGGTTATGTCATTATGTTGATTGATATTATGGCTATGTCACCGCGATCGGATATATCTCAGAATCAGTTTTGCTGTATAACCATCGCATTTTGAATCATGCTCGATTTATACCTCTGTAACGGACGGTAGAATGGTTGATTTTATTGAACTTTCTGTCAATACGCCTAATTAATAAAAACTTGTTTTAATACCATTATGTCAATCAATACTACGGCTATTTCACTGCAATCGGACATTACAAAAATTTAGTTTTCCACTGAAAAAAACAATTTTCTTGTCAAATGAATTACTTAATCTTCATTCAGTTTTACATATTTTCAAGGTGTACTTTTAATCTGTAACTAATTATTTTGCAAGTCGTGGCGAGGCTTTCATATTCAAACACCTAGGCAGAGTGGCTGGCCGGAGAAATTGAGCAGCCGACCTCCCGAATGCGAACATGGCAGCCGTAGCCATTTAGCCAACAACGCTCGGTCCGTTTAAAATGTTTTATTTGATACGTTTCATTTTCCTAAGACAGTCCCTGTCTTCATGCACTTTCCTATCGGAAGTCATACTGTAGCATGTAATTTATTTATTAATAATAATTTATTTATTAATTTATTTTGTAATAATACTATTAAAAAATTTGCCTTTAGAGTGACATTGGTATATCAGAGGAGAATATTTTGACTGAAACAAAATCAATTATTGTTGCGACCCGTTGCTGAAAAATGGGGGAAAAAAACTTAACGCACAAGAAAATTCTGTTCCCATTTTTCAACGGCAGGTCGAAATGAAAATTAATTTTGTTTCAGCCAAAATATTCTCTCAGGATATATCAAGGTCACTCTAAAGAGAAATCTCCAAAATATATCATTAAAAAATAATTATACGAACAATAACTAAAGTGTGTGAGAGAGACAAACGTCTTACATGATATTTCACCTTAATTTAGTAATTCAATGTGTAAGATGTTGTAATGTTAAAAAAACTATTTTTTAGTGAACATCATGGAAAATCGGAGACCGAGAGCGTATAAAGAATATTTCGAACCAGATTTAGATGTGCCAGTTCCACAAGAAACTGTACGACGCCATGCGAAGCGTATATCGGAAGTAAGTTATTCCTATCACAATTTCTGTATCGCTTATTTTCATTTTTTGATATTCAACATTAAGAGGATTTCAAGCCGATGGCGAAGTTCAAATCGTGTTTTTGGCGGGAAAACCAATTTTTGGTGAATTTCGCAAAAAAATGGTACAAATATTGACGAATTTTATAATCAAACAAATCTTTGATCGTTTTAGAGTATTTTGGATAAAATACCAAGACAATTGATTGTGAAATGCTATCACAAGTAGTGACCGCGTTTTTTCTATAAATTTGGCATCTGCCAAACCCACCTCAAAAAAGCGGTCACTAAATATAATCGCATTTTACAATCAATTGTTACATTTTAAGTTTGTAAATAATCTATAAAAATGAGAGAATTGTATGATTCAAAAATTAGTAAACAACTCGTGTTTAATCTTATTCAAAAATAACAAAAACAACTTTTTTACACCAATGTCGGTAATGTAGGTTGCACACGACTTAGACATCCTCTTAAGTTCAAGTTCAAATCTCGTTTCAAATATTGTTGAAATTACTTAAAGTATCTCCAAGTATACCATCTAAGGACCTGTTATATCATAACTCTTTCATGAATTATATAATAGCGCATTCTACAGTTTATAGTCTGATTAGAATACATTCTAGTAAATTCATGTAGTGGCAGGAAGATCAACAGCAGATTGGTGAGAATGCCGAGATCAATGCTGATAACCGGTTAGTACCAATTCATGAATGTGAAAGGCTGGATGAAGTTGCAGCAGAATTTGGTCGAGTAGAAAGTTCACCACAAGTTGACATGGACATCGATAAGGTCAGTAGATAATAGAATGAAAATTATTTTTTATCTATTGACAAGCGGGGATGTCAATACATCAGTATTTAGCGATGAATTTTTTATTATTTAACCTGATCGTTACATCTATAGTGCTAGAATGAAAAGAAAAAATTATTTTATGTCAAAAAATTTTCAACGTACTATTTTCTTGTTTTCTACATGCCATGGCTATTTTATCTAATTAAATTTTTTTACACGTTTAGGAAAGCGAAAATGATTTCATCAACTTCCCATACATTTTTGGAGAAAATTTGGTTGAAGAACCTGACAGACTTGGCTGCGAACTTGATGAGGAAAATGATAATTACGAAAACTCTCTTCCAGAGACTGCAAGTGATGCACCGTACCAACACTTACAAAACTTCTTATCAACAGATGAAAACTTGGATATATCTCTAACAATTAACAAAAGAGATCTCGTTATTAGGATTCTGAAACACGCGATTTCATTTAATTGTAATAAAAGTCAACTGGTGTCGTTAATGCAGCTCATCAATGAAGTACTTCAGGTTGCCATTCTACCTGATACCACTTACCTCATTGATAAGTTCTTCGACTCGAAGGTTAATGTAAGGTGCCACGCTATGTGCAAGAAATGTAAACTTTACATTGGTAAATTCAATCAAGGTCAACGTTCGATTGTTTGCCCTCAATGTAATACAAGCATTAATCTTATGGATGAAAAAGAGGGAAATTTTCTCTTCACTTTCGATATCAAACAGGACTTACAGCGACTAATGAAACGGTACGGTTCACATTATCGATATGTCGTAAAGGAAAGAAAACATACTCCCAATGTTTTGGAAACCATGTTCGATGGAATAACATATCGCGAATTCGTTAATAATCTACCGGACGAAGAAAAACATCGCTATTTGACGTTCACATTCAACACCGACGGTGCCCCAACGTTTCAGAGTTCCACAGAAGCTATTTGGCCAATACATATAAAACCTAATGAGTTACCAGATGACGTCATCCTAACTTGTGCTCTATGGTTTGGAAAATCAAAGCCTCCAATGGATGCTTTCCTCGTTCCCTTCATCAATGAAATGAATGAATATACGAGGACCGGAATTCCGTGTACTGTCGTCGGAGAAGAAGTCGTCATAAAGCCGTACTTCACTTCTTGTTGCGTGGATTCAGTAGCTCGAGCACCAATGCAAGGACTGCATCAGTTTAACGGAGCTTTCGGCTGCAGCTGGTGCCTACACCCAGGCAAAGTCTACCCCGGTACGAAAACAGTGAGATATCCCGTTCCAAGGACAACACCACAGAATAGAAACCACGAAGATTCCGTTCAACACATGAAACAGTATGAGAAGAAAAAAGAAATGCTTATTGCTCAAAATCGTCCCATCAAGAAGTTACACGTTAAGGGATTTGTTGGTACGTCGCCACTGTTGAAATTAGAAAAATTCGATATTGTGAATGGTTTCGTCCCTGATTACATGCATACTTGCGTTCTTCGAATAACCAAAAATTTCACAGATTACTGGTTTTCAAGCAAACAACAGGTAACGTACAGTGTTAAGAATAAATTGAAGGAAATAGATGAAAAGCTGCTACAAATTCGACCTCACTCTGCAGTTAATCAATTCCCGCGGTCAATTTTCATTCGATCATTCTGGAAAGCCAAAGAATGGTTAAATTGGCTATTGTATTTCTGTGTTCCCGTACTTAAAAACTTTTTGAAAAAAGAATATCTGGACCATTTTTTGTTATTCGTAGAAGGCATGCACATTCTGTTACAAGAAAAAGTGACTTTCGACGACCTTAACAGATCAATCAAGTTGTTTGATGAATTTCAGATAAAAATTTTGAGATTGTATGGTAAGTTTGCATTGACGAACTGCGTTCACCAACTGCCGCATGTAGTTGAAAGTATTTATCGTCATGGAAATCTTTCAGCGCACAATGGTTTTCCTTTTGAAAATGCAAACGGAGTTTTGCTTCAAAATCTTCATGGTGGTAAAGGTGTATTAAATCAAATTGTTCACTCAATTACTTTGCAAAGACATCTGAACGTTGTTTACGACAATTTGCCCACAGAAATCGTAGATGGGTATGAGACTCACTTTGCAAAATCAACAAAGCAAATGGTTAAAGTTAATGATCGCTTATACTTTGGAAAACCAAATAAATTATCTGACTCGGTTAAAAATTTATTCGTCTTTTCAAATGAAGCTCGCATTTTTAATCGTCTGCTGTACAGAAAACGGATTTATTCAAATCGTAAGACAAATGTCAAAAGTAACAATTGTTTTGCTTTACTGAAAAACGACGAGTATGTTAAACTCAAAGGATTCATCGTTGATAACGACACAGAATTTCTACTCGTGCAAATTCTCGCAACACATGTCTCGTTTCCTCATTTATTTAATCAAATGAAAACAATTGATTCCATTGGTCAAAATTTTGTACTACGATCAATCAAGGAGTTGTCTATGCCGTGCATGAACATCGTAATTGCTAACCACTCTTTCGTTATTGCAATGCCTGTAAGTTCTTATTTCTAGAATGAATCTGGAGAAGTTAGAAAATGTAGATAGAAACTTCAAAATAAAAAATATTAAATCAATATTGAATTTAGAAAATGTTAAAAATTTCGAAATTTTCCAAATCAGAAAAATTTGAAATTTTGTTCTATTTTCTGAATGTTGAACTTAACAATATATTTTAATTTTAAACTGTTCAAATGAAATTTCAAGAACTTGTAAATTACATCAAAAATTGTAATAAATAAGATGCGAGAATAATAGTACTTGTAAATATTAAGTTGCATTGCTCATGTAAATATTAAAATTTATTGTAGATTCCACTTATTTATTTCATCATTTGTGTTGTATCAACCCTTCACGTACCATCGGCTTTGTAAAGTGACGGTATCGAATTTAAAAAAAAAACGTCTTTTTTTATATTTTTTACCTTATTTGTTTATTTACCTTATTTATTACTAATATGAACTGTCAAAATTATTTATGTATTTATTTTGTTCTCTATTTCGAAAATCTAAAAAATTAACAAAACTAGCAAGAATGGTCAATATTCAAAATAAGTCGGTACTATGTTCTAACCTCGGGGCTGAGAGCGGTTTAATGGAATTTCATTTCCGAACATGTTTTTCAATATTAAAACGAAAAATTATACCATACTAA
>JAAMPD010002189.1:0-16604 GCA_025266255.1 Trissolcus basalis
CCTTTTTTCCGAATATATAAAAATCTACCAAAAAACCAATCTAATGTTTTTAAATCGCTTGAAATTCCTTCCTTCTTATTTCACTTGCTCGCGATATAATACAAAAAAAAAGACAAATTTGTAATTTTTCGACAATTATTATTATTATTATTTCAAAAAAATGTCGCCTCTGGTAAAACCAGTATGGCTGATGAGTACAAAATCAAATATCTCGAAAATACAAAAAATAATATAAATCATATAGAAAATTAAATAAATCGCATAAGTAACGTAGAAACGGTATGTACAATACAATTTGGAAGTGGTAATCATAAATAAATAAATAAATAGTAACTGCACAGATATCACACAAATGCAAATAATTAAATAATATGATATAATAATATAATGAACGTATCACAGAAGACTAGAAAAATAATGCAGAGGTCACAGCCAGCATTTACAATAATTTAGCGTATCTGGTTACGCGCCTGTGATATCATCAACCAATCGAAGAGAGACTCTCTGAAGCGGTCGTATGACGAGGACCCACGGAGAGTATTTGGCAGGCTATTCCAGAAGGTGGTAGCAGTCACTAAGAAAGATCTCTGGAACGATGCAGTGTTGGCAAAAGGGACCATGAGGTCGTGTGGAGAGGTCCGCAGCTCTCGTTCAAGGAGACTGGCCCTGTACAACAGATGTCGAGAGATGTATTCGGGACAGCCGGTTTCCAGGATCCGAAACACCATACAACCCAAGAAGAGCCTACGTCGGTTTGCAGCATTGAGCCAGCGAAGTTGAACGTAGTACGGTGAGATCGATGTTCTTCTGTTAATTCTGAAAATGAACCTCAGACAAACGTTCATCGCCACATGTAGCTGACTTTGTTGATTGCTGGTCAGATCTGTATAGGTGAGACAGCAATAGTCTAGATGAGGGATCACGAGAGAGGTCACCAGCTGTCGTCTGAGGTCCACAGAAAGGAAGGCTCGGCTATGCCTCATCTGACGAAGCGAGAACCAGATTCTCCTAATGACCGATCTAATCTGCGGGCGCCAAGAAAGATTAGTGTTGAAAATGACTCCAAGGTTCCGTGCTTCACGAACGTATTGAACAGGAACATCGTTCAAGGTGATTTTCGGCAGCTCATCGACATCCAACAGTCCGACAGCCCGATGCGTACCCAGGATCATGGCCTTGGTTTTCTGAGCATTGATTACCAGACGATGTTCGGTAGCCCACGAAGAAACTTTGTCAGCATCAGTCTGAATCTTCTCCAGCATGTCATATATCTGTTCCGGACGACCCTAGATGTAGATTTGCAGGTCATCGGCATAAAGCTGATATGCGCAATGCTCAATAGCCGCTGGCAGGCTATCAATATAGATGGAGAACAGAGTGGGTCCGAGTACTGAGCCTTGTGGAACGCCGGATTCGATCATGAGCCATGGGGAGAGTTCGCCAGATGTATCTATTACCGCCTGCCTGCGCCCAGAAAGGTAAGATGCAAACCACGAAATAACCTCAGGTGTGCATCCTATCATCCTCAGTTTCCAGAGCAAGATTTGGTGGTCGACGAGGTCAAAAGCCTTCGTAAAATCGAACAGGACAAGGACAGTGACAAGTCCATTGTCCATACCTGCTCTGATGTCGTCGAGTACACGCAGTAGTGCAGTCTGTGTGGAGTGTCCTTTCTTGAAACCAGATTGGAAGATGTCCAGTCGATGTTGCTGGTTCAGATAACTAAGCAGCTGTTGATGTACCACTATTTCCAAGGCTTTTGAGAGGGAGCAAAGCAGTGATATAGGACGAAAATCTCTCGGAGTTATAGGTCGCGCGACCTTAGGTATCGGCTTAATCACAGCTGTTTTCCAGATAGTGGGTAAAGTACAGGCATCCAGAGAGGAGTTCAGCAGATCAAGTATCCAGGGAAGTAAGGCTGGGAGGGCCAGCTTGTAGTATTGCATAGGTAATCGATCAATACCACATGCCCTAGTGGACGACTTACTTAGAGCTGAAAGAAGGTGGTCACTGGTTATAGTTGAGAAAGAGAACAGTGGACCAGGTGGAGCAAGGAAATCATCATCAGTTGGCTGAAGGAGTGGAAAGGAACGTCTGACATCAGCAACAGAATCCACGAAGAAAACGTTGATCTCATCAGCAGGAACGGCCAGCTCATCAGTAGAATTTTTCGACTCAACAACCCCAAGCGCTCTCAGCTCTCTCCACAGAGCCCTGACGTCATGTTGTTGATGAAGTTCAGCGAGCTTCCTCTCCAGGAATGAAGTATTCGCGTCATGGATGAGTTGAGAAACACGACGAACCTGATCAGCTAAGAGCTTGAAATATGCAATCGACTTGAAGCGTCTGAAGTAATTCCTCAGCTTGTTGCGGTAGTCGATTTCAGACTTCAGTGTTGCATTCATCCAGGGAGAAGGAGGGTTCCGAATAGTGAGTTGTCTAACTGGAGCACAAGCGTCGATAGCGGAGAGCAAATCCTCATTCACAGCAGCCAGCTTTTGATCAATGTCGTGGACATCGTGTGGCACACTTGAACGAGAGAGTTTTTCAGCGATGAGTCCGTGGAGCACTTCCATATTGATGTTTCGTAGATTCCGATAATTAACAAGGCGCGGTGGTAGGCTGGGAATCGGGATGCTATACGTAAGGGTGAGCAACTCATGACCAGACAGGAATGGGTAGCCACTTTGTCCAAATTCAGCAACGTTACTCACAGAGTCGACGATACACAGGTCCAGCAAAGTGTGTGAGGTATCTGTGTGATGCGTAGGCTTTGTGTTCGGACAGTACAAAGCATGGGCCTCAACAAAATCTTTCATACTCTTCGAAATGGGGGATACTGTCAGCAAGTCAGCGTTGAAGTCGCCAAAGATGATAACATTTCTATAGAGGGGACCATGGCGTTGAAAGGCATCAAAGAATTTGGTAGGCATCGGTGTTCCCGGCGGCCGATACACAATGCCACAGAGTATGTTAATGCCATTTACGAGAGAGCTGCCAGAAGATGTTCCGTGTGAGGCTGGTCGTCGGGAAGAGATTTATCCAAGATGGTGTGGATTCGTATTGCCTCAGACAAATACAAGCAGACTCCGCCCCCTTCTCTTTCGGTTCTATCGTTTCGAACAATTTTATATCCCAGCAGCTTGACCTTCTCATCAGGAACGGTGTCATGCAACCAAGTCTCAGCGACAGCTATCACGTGATAGTTACCATTTTCCGCCAATGTGGTCACCTCTTGGAAGTGAGCGATGTTCTTCAATGATTGAGCGTTGAAGTAGCAACACTTCAGGAGTCCACCATCCTCAGCACCAATCAGGTCTCCATTCCTTGGCTTCCGAGCACGGAAAAAGAAGTCAGATTTGCCTCGTTGCCTGGTGGAAGAGTCGCCGGGTCGCTGGCAGAAGAATCAATAGCATGGAAGTCCTCAGGGTAACGAAGAGCACGAGTTGACTCATCTTTTCTCAGAAAAATCTGACCTGAACGGAACCAGCAAAATTTGTAGCCGTGATTTCTCCCATAATTTTTAGCTTCAGATAAAGTCTTTCTCTCGACGGCTGTAGTTCTCTCGTTCAGGAAGATTTTTTTCCTCTCAGCCTGGGGGATGATTTCTGACAAGAAGAGGTCGCGCTTCACTCGTTTCGCGATGAGCCATTTATTTCTGTAGAGCTTGGTCAGAAATACGGCTATCAGAATCCGGTCCTTGCCTCTAACTGCTGGCAGCGAGATCAAGTTGTCAATTTGAGCTTCAAGGAAGGGAACATCCAAAGCGTGAGCGAGCTTAGCCATGAAACTCATAGGGTCAGAGACAGCAGCGTCAGACAATCCGGTGATGGCAATTTCACGACTCCAGTCAGGACGAACAGGAACCAAAGAAGTCAGTTGTGGGTTTGAGGATGAGCGAATAAGCGTGTTGAAGTTGGCGATACTCGCTTCATTTGCAGCGATACGAGTCTCAAAGCGATCGTTTTGTCTCCGAAGTTCATCAAGCTTCACAGAATTCGTATTTGAAGTTGCGATGGCTTTGTCCAATTTAGTAGCGATGTTGTCTACTTTTTGCTTAAGCGACATAAGTTCCCTCAAGTCTGCTTGTATTCCAGGCAAAGCATCTAGAGCATCAAGCTTAGCTGTGACTATGCGTAACAAAGCTTTGACCTCATCCTCACTCGAATTGCCTCCAGGTGCGGTTGGGTTCTGATTCGTCTCTGCGGCTCCTCCGGAAGTTGACATTCTGTCACGTAAAGGTAGGTCGAATGCTTGATCAGATGGGCGATGTGGAGTACTCGGTTCACTTCGAGGTCGATCCTTAGATCTAGTTCTATTCTCCTGGCACAGACGACAACACCTCAGAGAGCTCTTTCCAATTCTCACAACTCTAAATTTTCCACAGGATTGATGATATGCTCGCTGACAGTTTATACAAGTAAATTTGCGATTAATAGGCAAGCTACAGAAAGAGCATTTGCTGCTCATACTCACAATACAATAAATAAGAAATTATATCCAACGAATAAATTAACATAGGCACGGGAAAAAAAANAAAAAACAATCATAAAAGATTAGAAAATTTATGTCTCAGATAAACCTTTATTTGTCTTATAGTTCATAAATAGGTCAAGACGCATCAAGAACAAGTGCAACGGAGAAAATAAATAAATAAATAAATAAATAAATAAATATAGATAATAAATAAATAGACAAAGTAGATGAATAAAATAGATGATAAATAAATAAATAATGAATAAATGAATAAGTAATATAAATAAAAATTCAATAAATATAGTACGGAAATAAATAAATAAATAAGTTTAAAATAGATATAATACAAAAGGAATAAATAGAATAAAAATAAATATTGCACAGAAAATTACTGGTAAAGAGGACAAATATAACAGATAAAAGATAAATAGACGAGTTAAATAATTTTCACAGCAATTAGTATCCAACAAGTGCAACAAATAAGTATGACATAAACACACGAAATGACAACTTGTTTCAATGAGGCTCATGTACCATTCGTGAAAAATTCACATTCAAAATCGCTGGATTATAAGGCACAGGCTTTCCCAGACAAACAATTTAAACAGTACAAGATTACGGTTTTGCAATTTCGCAAAGTTACAAATTCGCTGACAATTTTCGATTGACAAGTAAACATGTCATAATTGACTCACGCGCCGATTTAAGCACTATCGGAGAAAAGACGAACTATCATCGGAGGATTTATCGGCAGTCAATCGATGAATCGATAGAGTAGTCCCGATGTCCACTTGAGTTGTAGATGGCGTGCCAGGGCCGCAGCAACAGGTAGCATCACCGAACTCTCCTCCAGGGCCGAAAAAGATAAAATAGGGCCCCTCCAAGAATTTTTCAGAGAATTTTTCCAAATGAATGGGATGACAACAATGAAAATGTTGTTAAAGTTCTGGTCCAACACTCAGAAATGGGCTTGGAATAAATTGCACAATTTATCTCAAACACCTGAGTGTTTCAGAACGACATTCTGAAACAAATCAAGCTCGGACGAAACGCATGAGAAATGTGCGTGTTTGAGGTTAAGTTTGACAGGTGTGAGCAAAAATTTCAGTTTTCTTCAAAAAAATACCATAAATGTGCGAAAAAGTTAGAGACTTAAAAACTCGAGTTTATCAGAAGAGTGCTCAACACAGTTGAGAGAAAAGAATTAGCAAAAAAATGCACTCAAAACTGAAAGTTTGCCAGACCGAAAAAAAAGAACGTGTGTTCGTACGTACCGTCTCTATTGTCCTTGTTCTAGTATTGTCATTATTTTATTCACTGTCCCTATCATACCAATTTCTAGAATTTTAAGACAACAAAACAAAATAATTAAAGGTCCTTGACAATATTGTTTGCAATATAATACAAAAATGTTTTTGAGATGAAAAAGAAAGATGGTCAACAAACAATATTTTGGTTAATCTCTGTTAATGGCGGATAGAAAAAAAACTAGGCTAAAACATGGCTAGGCAACAATGGCGAAAAACAAGAAAAACGTAATAAAACGCGTTTGAACAAATGCGGAGGTCTCGATCTGGTTGAAGGTTATTGATTTTAATTCAAAACGCAAGTTACAATTCTCGTATTCCCCATGAAATTACCGTTGCAAAGTTACCAAAGTACAAAAACATAGGTTGGGCACTTACAATTTCGCAGCGAACAAAAGTATTTAAATATGGGCCGCAATAGCCAGGGGGTCACAGCTAAAACAATCCAAGGAGATGACGTTGACGAAACTAACGAACAAATGGTATTAGAAACTCATTTAATAGGTCGGTCCTGTTCACGGATATCTGACTGCCAGAAAGATCAGGCAAGGATTGTATGTGATAAGAAAATTACATTCAACTCAACAAAACAAAATAAATTAAAATTATTCTGAACCGGTTTTACAATTGATTCTACCACGAGGCTAAATCAAAATCGTTACAAAATCATAATGCTATCGGTTCGTCACCACGGACGAATATCGTTTGAATAATTTGTTGATACAGAATACACAATTTTAGAATACAATCAATATCAATTTTCTCATGGTTTATGCCAATTACTTTAAACATACAAAAATAGACACAATAAGATAAGTCGAACAAAATAAATTTTTAATTATTTGGCGATACAACATAACTCAGAAAAGATGTTAATTAGCGAACACGTGTCTCCATTATCGATATTGGACATTAGATGTTACAGTTGAACAATTTGGAATAAAGAAATGCGTCCATTCGAGTACAAAAATATAGCATTTGTGTTTGCCTTGATTTGAATTTGACGATTGTATCGGTAGGCTAAGTCGTTAGATAGAACATATAGCAAAATTCAAAATACAAAAAGTACGCTATAAGAGACTGGCTTTATCGTTACCAGTGCTTACATCGAAGCTGGTGACTCAACGCTAGTATTCAAAAATGGCTCTATAAACTTTACTCTATTGAAAACTACAAATTTTACGAACAAAATAAAAGGAACGAACTAACAAAAAATGCGCTATCAGAAAAACTACAAAAGAGACGTAAAGTGACCCTAGATCTTGAGCTCGCCAAGCAGAGTTGCACAAGATGTTCATTCACACACGAAACCGCGATGATCAGGTCTCGAAAAACTTCCACTAGTAAGATACGGTCAAAGATGTTGAATAAGCCAGGATTCGAATCGAAAGTCCAGGATGGCAAGTCGAACTTAAACCCGAATTCGAATTCGAATGAGATCGACGTAGATTGGATCTCCGCTTAATATCGGTCAGCAGGCATCGAAATCCAAAAGGTCCCGCGCTTCCTCCTTCTCGCTCCGTTTCCTACCGCTGCAGTCAAGTCAGTGTTTCGGCGGCAGATTCAAACTGCTGCCCGCCGTTGTCGATTTCCAGAATTGACTTTCAATGTTGTTCGGAATGTCGTTGTTCTCGTTGTTGGTTGTCGGTCAGCTACTAGATTCATGTAGATGACGTCCTGGTTGTTGTTCTTTGCTTCCTGCCCGTGACCAGACAGTCACACTTCCTATAGGTCAGCACTTAATATTGGCCTCTACTCGACAGCGATATCAGAGTGACAGAACTATCCATTTGTAGTAGATTATAGGCCAGATGTAGACTCAAAGCGAAGACTAGCTCCTCCACGGGAAATGACCACCATGGTTGAAACTTCTGGTTCAGCGTCAGTGTCCCATATGCTACGACAAGCAGGCGAGGCAGCGCCATTTTCGGAAGCTTACAAGGCTCGAAGCAGGACACATTGGTTCGCAGGTCAGCATACAACAGGTTCATTAGACTGGAACAACGGCATCAGATCAGCAATCGGTACTCGCACAGGGCTGCAGACTACAACGTCGTACAGATAGATGTTGTTTTAGCTGATGACTGACTGACTACAAACGATAGGTCGCAGATTGAGAATTCGAGAGGCGAGACTCAGCTCCAGATGGCAGTTGGAGCAATCCCCTGTAGTGGTCCAAGAGGCTAGATGTTCTCGTTGTCGTTGTCCCTCGTTGGTGAAACTCCACTGTGCGAGATCACATTTAATCTACACAAAAGTTCGCAATAGATTAAATTAAATCTCTCTAATTTAATCTAAGCTCACTGGGTTGAGCAGTAGGCACCGTTACCGACGTCGTCAAGTACAAGAATTACGGCTGGGATAGCAAAACGTTGAATTCGATTTAAAACGAACGTTTGAATCGAACCCGAGAATAAAAATATTAGATAATAAGGCAGACGCTGCCGATAAAGTTTTGACCGCGTCGTCGTTAAAGTATTTACCTAATACAGCTATTTATTTTATTCAAAATAAACACAACCCTTTACTATTTTAATTCCGAATTATGCCTCGACTTTATCTTCCCAATTTAAATGCCTTTTATAATTTGATCAATTTAACAATAATTCAACTAAATTGCAATTGGCATTTAACAATAAACATTGCCAATGAGTTCAGAGAGAATGATCTTATTATTTCGGCAAAATGAATGAAAAAGAGAGCAAAGAAATAAGATTCGAAATTAAGTACTTAAAACGCTGTATTAGGGGCTAACTTATCATAACAAGAAACCAAGTTAATCAAAGAAATTTAAACCTGACTATTTCTCATGTGAATTAACTCATCAATCATTTGAAAGTTAACGTTAAATTTTAAATGTTCAAATTCTACAAACAAAACAATCTCAAATTTAAAAGTTGAAACAATCAATTAACAACTGCGGACACCGCAGATTTGATTTGATTTAATTCGAGAACAAGAAATAAAAGAGACGCTCTTTTTTAGACATAACTCGAATCAAAATGTACAAATTTCGATTGAGTGGAGTTACAACTCCTGTCCGGTAATGAGTTACAACTTAAATGTTATTTTTGACTACCAATTAAATTAGCTTTGGACTAAATTAATGCGCACGATTTAATTAATAAAGTTCGAATAAACAAATTGCATAGATCAAACTACATCAAAAACACATAACTAAATAAGAACGAGCTTACTCGGTTGAAGTTTGATTGCATAGAATTCCAGTAGAAGCTACGCCAGACGAGATGCGAGAGACCCAAATTGCGAGAGATACAAATTGCGAGATCAATCCAAACGACACCAAAAAACTCACAACGATTGCGAATTGTTCGCTGCGATCCGTGCGAACAATAACACCAGGAAATTTCTAATAAAAAATTTTAAATAACAACTGCGTTTGTCCGGACTTGAACGGGCTTTTATAATAATTACCCCGACCTCGGAGAAGGACCCGAAAATAAATAAAAACAAATAATTCGAATTCGACCGATTCATTGAAATATAACGAGACCACTGTTACCGGCGGAGACGCTCCCAAATGCAATCTTGCACGAAACTCCCACCTTGAACAAAATGATACAAATTTTGACTAGTAAAACGGGAATACAAATTTGCGAAATGCTGATTACTTAAAGTTACCTCAATAAGGCCTAAAGTTGGGGACTAGTTTTGCCATTGTTAGCTGGAGGTGGACATTCTACCGGAATGTCACCCGTCCGAAAGGCACGTACCGCTTCCAAACCCGGTATTGGTGGCGATCCCGCAACGGCACGAGAAATTCGTGACCGAAGGCGATCACCACCGAATCGAAACGGTCGTGCCGAAACTCGTACGCCCCGTTGTCGACAACAAATGGCCGGTGACAGGGGTGCAGCCGAACGCCGGCCGCTCGAGGACGTTCTCGGCGTCTCCTCGCTATCGGTCTCGAGGCCGGGCGGTTGAGCGCAGGTCCTCCTCCTGGGCAGAGGGTTCCACCAGGTTCCGCGGTCCCTGGATCCCCGTCAGGAATGGGCAGCGGTCCTTCGGGGAGGTCGAGAAGGTGTTGATGCCGCTCCCATTCCTCTTCGAAGGTGGCCGTCTCACTTGGGTTAAAATCCAGGTCCCCAGGAGCGAACATGGATTCGAACTCGTCGAATTCAGGAAAATTAATTTTTATCTCGTCCGCCATGTCGAAATTCAAACTGATTTGATCTCGAAATTCGATCCTAATTTATACCAATCGGTCAAGGAGATTTTGATTTAAGAAATAGGGTCGTTGACATTAACAAGCAGACACAATTGGGTGATAGGCCGAACAAATGTGTCGCGAGAGGTTTTCAAATTGACAACGCAAGGAAGATTATTGGCGCCAAAATGAACTTCGGTGATTCTTGCCAATGTCCATTTGCAAGGTGGATTGTTTGGGTCGCGAATCAAGACTATATCTCCAGGCTTCACCTGACATTTGAATTCTTGCCATTTTAGTCGGATTCGGAGCGTATTCAAGTACTCCGACGACCAATTTCTCCTAGAACTGTTCCACAATGAATTGCGTTCTTCTCTATTCTCGGAGATAGTTTTTGTTCTGATCTAAAACCGAAATTTCAGGAGGTCCCAAAAGTGGACCCTGAATTAAAAAATGACCAGGCGTCAGTGCATCTAAATCGTCTGGATCATCGTTTAGCTTGCAGAGGGGCCGCGAATTCAAACATGCTTCAATCTGAGTCAAAATAGTCAACATCTCTTCCCAAGTTGGAATTAATATATCTATCACTCTTTTTAAATGAAATTTGAAAAATCCCACTGCCCTCTTTCATGAGCCTCCCATATGCGGTGCGGCAGGGGGAATAAACTGCCAAATTATCTTTTGCTCTGCCAATGAAGTCAATAAATTATCATCGTGAGACGCCACGTAAAATGCACGTTTTAGCTCTGAATTTGCTCCCACGAAATTTTTACCTTTATCGGAAAAGATTTTCTCCGGTTTACCGCGGCGCGCAATGAATCGGTGCAAAGTTGACAAATATAAAGAAGTATCCAAATGCAATACGAGTTCGATGTGTATGGCGCGAGTCGCGAGACAAATAGAAACTGCAACATAAGCCTTATGGGATCGCGATCCCCTCCTTTCACAATCTTTTATATAAAAGGGCCCCGTATAATCAACGCCTGTAAATTGAAATGCGCGGGATTTTTCGCAACGAGCGGTTGGAAGGAAACCCATAAATTGCGACGCCAATTTTCGTCTTTCTCTTTTACAAACAATGCAATTATTTATGACCCGTTTAACCAGTACACGTGCATTAATAATCCAAAATTCTTGTCTGAGTAAACCTGAAGTGAGTTGTACTCCGCTGTGCATGCCTATCAAATGAAACTTGTTTATAATTTTTTCCAAAAATTTGCAATTTGGTACAGAAATGAGGTGTTTTTGCTCATAGGAGAGAGTGGAATTTTCCTATCTCCCACCAACCCACAATAACCCATTTCTATCCAAAAAAGGGTTGAGCGCATACAAATTTAATTTTTTTCAATTTAATATGACGTTGAAATTTTTTCAAAACAAACACTTACGAACGATTCAATTCCGAGACAGTAAGCGCCGTTGTATCTGATTTAGGCAAAACTTTTTGAACGTAATCAATAAACCTATAATCAATAAAACATTTTCGACTTTCAACTCTAAATCAGTTTTCAAATTTGGCGGGCCTTGCCACCACAAATCAGATGACAATAATTCTGAAACCGAAATCCCGCGAGAATTCAAATCGGCTGGGTTTAGTTTGAATATATCCCCATTTCACATTAGGGATTAAAGTTTGTATTTTTAAAACTTTATTTGCAACAAACGTTGCCCCATTTGCTGGATGTTTTGCAATCTATGCAAGTGTGATTTTCGAGTCAGAGAAGCAATATACCCTGTTGATTTCAATGTGAGTTGAATCGAAAAAATATTTAACCAAGTCAGCAAAAAGTGCAGCGGCACATAATTCCAAACGTGGAATGCTGACTGTTTTCAGAGGGGCAACACGCGTTTTTGACATAACATTAGTAATTTTAATTTTCCCGAATTAATCAAAGACGCGTAGATATATTACCGCTGAGTAAGACAAGGACGACGCGTCTGAAAATCCGATCAGTTCGACGCGTGAATTTTGATTGTTTCCGTACCAGCGCAGTATTTTCAAATCCTGTAATTTGCTTATTGACGAGTAAAGATTATTCCATTCTATTCTCAAAGATTCTGATATGGGATCATCCCAATCTAATTTAATAATCCAAAGTTGTTGCATGAATTGTTTAAATCTTACAGTGATCGGCGAAATCCAACCCATAGGGTCGAACATTTGCGCAATTAAAGATGAAATCGAACGTTTTGTAAAATGAGTGATATCTGTTTTCTTATGAGCAATTATAAACTCATTTTATCTGGGACGCCAGAGAATTCCCAGGACTTTAGAGGTAATTTGCTCCCCCTCATCGAATAATTTTGAATTGCGATCTAAATTCAAAATCGAACCTGAGTTTGATTTTCATTTATCAAGCTCAAGTTCAGCTTCGCCAAACATCAAAATCAATTTCTCTAATGATTTTGAATCGTGAGCTCCCGCAAAAATATCGTCAACAAAACTACTTTCTCGCAATAATCGCGCGATATCAGGAAATTGAGATTCGCACTTATTAGCGATTTCTCGAATGACTCTTATCGATAAAAATGGCGACGGTTTCAAACCGTACGTCACTGTATTCAGTTTAAAATATTCTAAAGTTCCCGTTTCGAGATCTTTTCAAACAATGTTTTGAAATACGCGATCATCGTTGTGAATTAAAATCTGCCTGATCATTTTCACTATGTCCGCAGAAAACACATATGCAAATTGGCACCATTTCAAAATAATGGAAGCGACATCTAGCTGTAGTTTGAGGCCCGCGCCTTGATTGAGGCTAACTCCGCTAGAGGTGGGAGCAGCGCGGTTAAATACAACTCTCAGCTTGGGTTTACCGTCAACGATTTTGAAAACAGGGCGGTCGGGGATACATATCCTGTTTGCCTGTTTTGCTTTATCCAATGAAATCTCCGTCATATGCCCAAGAGATTCATATTCCGAAAGGAATTTTTCATATTCCAATTTCAAAATATTGTTGTTTGTCAACCACCTTTCTATGCGAGCGAGTGACATTTCCGCTATTTTTCTAGAGTATCCTAATGATTAAGGGATATTTCCATTTTTAAATAGCGAACAAACAACGAATCTTCCAGAAGGAATCTAATACGTTGTAGATGAAAATAGATTTTCGCAATATTCGTCTTCAACCGAGAGTTTTGAATGAATTGGAAAATTCTCCAGCTTCCAAAATCGCTGCAAATTATTGCTCAATTCACAGCAATCGTGTAGCGATATTTTATAATAATTTCGTCTAGGGGAGACGCTTCCAGATACAACATATCCGAAAATTGTTGACTTGTCCCCAGAAATTAAAGTTACACCGGTTAATATTTGCGGTAAATAATCTATCCCGATCATAATATCAACGGTGGTTTGAGACTTGTCAGGCTCCATGGCCGATGGCAAGTGTTTCCACTGAGGGAAATCGCGTAAATCGAATTTGCTCGTATTGTATTTTGTGATTTTTGTTAACACGATTGCGACCATATTTAATTTCGATGACGCATCGAGTCTCCAAATTAATTCAAAATTAACCGCAGCATATCGTAAACGGACGCGAGAAGGTCGGAAATAATGAGACGTTGAATTTAATTTTCTGAAGTTAAATTGAAAGACAAAAGCATTGACTTAGCCTCTCCAGAAACGCATGAATTCAAATATTGAAATTTTTGAATGGCGGAAAGGTCAATGCGTTTGTGTATCAGAGACTCGTACTGATCTTTGAAAGTAAGCCATTCAGAAAATTTGCCAGAGAAAGTTGGCGAATTAACTTCAGGCAAATGGACCGTAGTTAAATTAAACGATTTTGCAGGGCTCGACGCACCCTCTATTTTTTTGTGTAAAACACTTCGTGCAACTTCTATCTCATCCATTCTTTGGTCGCAAAACTCGTCTATTTCCTTAAACATGGACATGATAGACTCGAAAATACTTCCCGTAAAATACGTTAATTTTTCGCGTTGTTCAGGGGACGCAAGAATGATGATCTTAGAATGCATATTTCTAGCCGTTTCATAATTTTCCGCGGCGGTTTTCTCTTTTCGCTGTGAAAGAGATATCGAATAATTTAAACCACTTTTCTTCGTTGTCACAAAAAACGATTGAGTTTATGTTCAATTACATCAACTGCCGCAATGAGTTCAAATATCTTTTTGCTTTCCGCCATTTCAAATCTTTGCGAAATTTCTCAGTTGTTCACGATAAATAAAATTTCACATAGATTTCACTCTCTATTTTGCTTTTCCGTCACCGTATTCGGCTTATCGAAGGACCATGAATTTTTGTGCGAGATCACATTAATCTAACACAAAAGTGCGCAATAAATTAAATTAAATTTCTTTAACTTCATTCAAGCTCACTGGGTTAAGCAGTGGGCGCCGTTACCGACGTCATCAAGTACAAGAATTACGGCTGGGATAGCAAAATGTTAAATTCGATTCAAAACGAACGTTTTAATCGAACCCGAAAATGATAATAAGGCAGACGCTGCCGATTAAGTTTTAACCGCGTCGTCGTTAAAGTATTGACCTAATATAGCTATTCATTTTATTCAAAATACTACAAACCTTTACTATTTTAATTCCGAATTATGCCTTGACTTTATCTTCCCAATTCAAATGCCTTTTATGATTTGTTCAATTTAACGATAATTCAGCTAAATTGCAATTTTCATTTAACAACAAACATTGCCAATGAATTCAAAGAGAATAATCTCATGATTTCGACAAAAGAAATGAAAAAGAAAGCGAGGAAATAAGAATCTAAATAAGTTAATTAAATGCTGTATTAGGTGCTAACTTATCATAACAAGAAACCAAGTTGATTAAATGAATTAAAACCTGACTATTTCTAATGTGTATTTCCTTATCAATCATTTAAAAGTTAACGATAATTTCTGAATGTTCAAATTCTACAAACGAAACAATCTCAAATTTAAAAGTGACATCAATCAATTAACAACTGCGAACTCCGCAGATTTGATTCGATTCGATTCAAGAAACAGAAATAAAAAAGACGCTCTTTTTGGACATTTAACTCGAATTGAAATGTACAAATTTCAATTGAATGGAGTTACAACTCCTGTCCAGTTATGAGTTACAACTCAGAGGATTATTTAACGACAACTGAAATTCGCTTTGGTTCGAAATACTGCGCACGATTTAATTAATAAAGTTCAAATGATTAAATTGCATAGATCAAACTAAATTAAAAACAGTACAAAAGCTAACTAAATAAGAACAAGCTCACTCGGTTGAAGTTCGATTGCGTAGAATTCCAGTAGAAGCTGCGCCAGACGAGATGCGAGAGACCCAAATTGCGAGAGATAGAAATTGCGAGATCAATCCAGACGACATCAAAAAACTCACAACGATTGCGAATTGTTCGCCGCGATCCGTGCAAACAATAACACCAGCGAATTTCTAAAAACAAATCTCAAATAACAACTGCCTTTGTCTGCACTTGGACGGGCTTTTATAATAATTACCCCGACCTTGGAGAGGGACCCGAAAAATAAATATAAACAAATGATTCGAATTTAACTGATTTATTAAAATATAACGAGACCGTTGTAACCGGCGGAGACGCTCACGTATGCAAGCCAGCACACTCAGGAAAGGAAAAATGCGCGAGTGCCTGCCCATTTTTGTATTGAACGTCTTATTTGCAGCTTCAGCTTGATTGTTCGTTAGTAGTAAGGTGTAAGATATGGGACCGAATTTGCATATCAATAGCGGAGCAGTCCGTACCGTACGTACGTACCGACGAGCATCGGTCCCATATCATACATTTTCGGCCGACCTTGTCCTCGGCAAAAAAGTGAAAGGAAAATCTATTGCGCAACTACACTTGCGTTATGATTTTTGTATTGAAATCTTTTATTAGAATATTACAAAGAGAATGAAATTTATATACGTAATTTTTAATATCAATTGATTTTTTTTAATGAATCGGAAAAAATCTTATTTCACATAAGTTTGAATATGAATTTGTGTATACGTAAGTGTTTTCACAACACTATGTTGAATTTTATTTGTATATAACATGAATAGATTTTTTTTTGCAATATAAAGCAAAACTGATGAAAACTCTTTTGAAATACGTTTGACCGTGAATCTTGTGTTCTGAATGGTATCTATATACGTAATGAAATTTTTTTGGTGGAAATCTATTACATCGTATATTAATTTGCATGGACCAATTTTATTGGCCAAACCCGAAATTTTCGGAGGAGAGGGCATTTTCCGAGACGTGTTAAATAGCGGAAACTGATGTCCGGAAGAGTCATAGTTCTCCATAGTTCACCATGGATTCTAATCTAATCTTGTGCGGTGTGTTGATAGCGTGCTTTGATGCGGAATCATCGTTAGTCGGGAATGCACTTGTTAACCATATTTTACTCGGGTTAAAGATTCCGTACTTGAGAAAAGTGATAGCGCGTTGTACCGCTCCCGAGCACAGTGAATTAAAAAAAAGTGCATTAACAGTGATGAAAATGAAAAAGGAAAAAATGAAAAAATCAGGTGAATCAGAAAAGGGTAAGTATGTTTGTTATAAAATATATGTATATGAAAAATAGATGTAATGCAGTGACAATTTTTTAATGTTAAGAAAATATTCCTCGTAAGCGTACGTCTGAGTGTAGGATGGAAGAATTGTTAGCAAAGCGCTT
>JAAMPD010002190.1:0-16567 GCA_025266255.1 Trissolcus basalis
AATTTCTTAAGTGCTCTCTGAATGCCAGATCTACTAACACCTAAACGCTCAGCACGTTCATATTGATAAGCATCACTGTATTCTATTACATCTTGTCTTAGTTTATCAGGATCTATTTTTATTGCTTTCTTAGCCCTATGCTTTTGAGGGTGTAATTTCTTTGTCCAACTAAATATTGTGTTTCTGCCTATGTTAAACTTCTTTGATATTGATGTAAAACTTAAAACTTCCTTCTCTCTCACTGATAATACTTTCTTCCTAACGTGTACAGAATATGTCATTTTGTCTTTATATTTATTTCATTCATCTTCAATATTATAACTATTTTATAATGGTTTAGCTATAAGGTCCTTACATGGTGGTAATGTTTAATATATCATATAATAAGGCATCCCACAAATTTAGTGTCAGTATCTTAATGGATTAAGCTATACGAGGCATGATTGGTTATAAAATGTATTAAAAAGGGTGTCCTAAATAATATAACTGTCCAAAAATACATTAATCTAATTTTTAGACATAAGAATTAGATATGTTCAAAAACGTACGTTTTTAGACAGATACAGAATTTTTATTTTGTGTTAAGTTTTGCTGTTGTTTTTCTATGTGATTTTTGACTAATTTATTTAATTCCTCGCGTCTTTTTTTATAATCGTATGGCACTGTGTTTTTTCTTTGTGAATCTGTGTGGTCCTCATTGAGGATATCGTTATTGTATGAGCGTTTTGGTTGCATATTTTAGTTCTCAAATATTTTAATGGAAATGAGCAAGGCTCACGTTCTACAAGAATGTCTATCAAGTGATCAGAAAATTTACGTAGATAATGATTTTTTAGGCTTAGAGAATTTATTAGTTTTTGGCGGTATTTCTTCTTTAGTAACTAAGCTAGCTGGTGATCCATCTAAGTTAAAACGCTGAGCACCTTCAACAAGGAGCTTTTTATATCTGTAATCAGAGCAATATCTTCTAAAGAATCTCTTGATTTGTTGTTTTGAGAAATTATCTTTCTCAAGTTCTATAACTTCTTTACTTATACCTATAGCAAGAGGCTTTGCAGCGATAGAGAAGCATAGAGGATATTTTGATTGCAGTAATTTTAAGATTTGTTTCGATTCTTCTTTCCATCTTGCCAGTTTAGCTTTGAGAGCTGCTTTTTGCTCTTCTGCTAAAGCTTTGGCTTTTTCTGCTTTAATTTGTTCTTTAGCCACTTTAGCGTCTTGAGCTTTAGTGTTCTTAGTAGAATGCGGATTAATATCCTTAGTAACTTGAGTATTAACAGGTTTATTTTCTAATACTTGCTTATCGAGTATTACTACTTGTTTTTTAAGGATTGGCGTAACAACACTTACTGGTACTTTAAGCTTTAATGTAGATTTTGCTGTTTGCATAATATGACCTACTAATACTAAATTAATTCACTAGCTGTTTTTTAGTTTATTGATTTCATCAATAGTAAGTCCTGTAACCTTAGCAATAAAATCAGAATCAGAGCCAGCGGCAAGCATATTTTTAGCTACTTCATATTTGCCTTTAGCTTTACCGAGCTGCATACCTTCAGCTTTACCGAGCTGCATACCTTCAGCTTTACCGAGCTGCATACCTTCAGCTTTACCAAGCTGCATACCTTCAGCTTTACCAAGCTGCATACCTTTTTCTACACCTTGTTGTTCCCAGTGTTGAGCAAGACTAGTCATAAGTTTTTCTCCTTGTTCGGTATTAAGACGCGACTTTAATATTTTTTCAAGTTCTATTTTATCAGATTTTTCAATTTTAATCAATGTATAGGTTAAAATTAGCTCTAGATAATCAATACCGATATTCATCTGACCAATTTGAGGCAATAGATCAGCTATTTCATACCATCTTTTTAGTAGATTTCGCTCGTGAATATGTTTCATGAAGAATTGCAAAACTCCTGCCCAAGTTTTTTTCTTTAGCTCATCGTCAGGAATATCATGAACATTAATAAGCTGATGATCTTGATTCCAAATATCTTGCATCAACTGTTTATTTTTAAATAAGCCCCAAAAGTTTCTAGGGGCATTATAGTTTTTAGTACCATTGTAGAACACGAGGGGGTATACAAAGGGTAAATGTTTACAATTTGGGTTTAAGGTTAAATGTCTTGCTATAATATCCATCATGTATTTAAAGAGTCTAAAAGCCATGAAATGATCAGGAGTACTTTGATGTTCTAGAAGAATCCATAAATAACCAGTCTCATCATTAAACTTAGCTGAGAATAGAATATCGGATATGGAAGCTTTTAGATCTGCTTCAACAAAGCTTTCTTTTTCCATTTTAAGAGTATGGGGCGAGAACATAGCCTTAATCTCTTTTGGCAAATGCATCTCAAAGAACTCTTTGGCAACGATAGGGTTTTCAAAAGCTTTGCGAATAAATGTATCATGCCTTGGTCGTTTATCATAACTATCTGTCGAGTCTATTGATGATCTACAATTACTCATAGTATTGTTGTTTTGTTCCATAGTATTATTGGTAATTTATATGCTATCTTCTTAATATTAATTGGCTGTGATTTGTATATGGTAATTTAATTGTAAATATTTTTGATAGAAGAGATTTTTCCTTTACTTTTCCATCTATCAATAATCTTCGGATTAATGATTAACTGCTCTTTACAATCAAGTAGCATTCCGTAAAGAATATGAGCATTATCAGGATGCAAGTAATCAAGTCCTGCTTTAACAAATAATCCCCCTAGCATGATTTTTTTGCGTGTATCAGATTTACGATCAAAGTTTACAGCTTTTTGTAGTTGCATACGAGTATACCATAATTTTTTTGTGACTAATTTAATCAGTTTTGACGTAGCCTGATTTTGGTTGACTGGGAATTTTAGATTTCTTATGCACCTCTTTTAATTCATTTAAAAAAGGATAATTTTTATTATCAACATTTTTTACAAACTTTAGAAATCCAACAAGTAATCTATCATCAATAGTTAGAGAATTACATGCTTTGAAGATATTAAACAATTCTTCTTTACGTTTTTGAAGCAAGTGAGTTTGTTGTTCTGCGAGCTGTGCTTCTATTTTAGCGATACGTTCTTTTTTTAGTTGCTGTAAATTAGCAAGTTTAGTGCTGGTTGCAATTGTTTTAGTTGTCATAGTTTTTAAATCTTTAAATTTACTGTAATCTTCAGTAGTTAACACTAAATGATTATAGCAGCCACAACGATAGTAAGTCAAGTTAAAGAGAGTATAGAGCATATTTCTTTTACAGATATTACGGGGGATCATTTAAGGGGGCAGTTAAGCCCCCTTAAAACCTCTAGTGTAACAAACAAGAAAAAAGTATTATGAAGAAACCATGAAGTATAGTATAGTAGCAGCATACTCGTAAGAACTCGTAAGAATACTCGTAAGAACTCGTAAGAATGCACTTTGACATTTTGTTACATAAAATGTCATGCGCTCAGTGAGTAGTAAAATATTCGTAAACTGTAATTAGGTTCAATTTTAGAATTTACATGGCTTCCTACCACTTTCATAATTCATCAATACAAAGAAGCAAAGGACAAAATGCTGTTGCTAAAGCTGCGTATATTTCGGCCAGTAATTTAGTATATAAAACCATCGATCGAGAAACTGGTGAAGAAATCAGTATTACCTATGATTTTACAAAAAAGCAAGGTGTAGTATATAGCAAAATATTTGTGCCTGAAGGTTTTGAAGATGCTAAATGGCTGCAAGATAGAGAGCAGTTATGGAACGCAGCAGAAGCAAGAGAAAAAAGAGCTGACTCTATAACAGGAGTAGAGGCTGAATTTGCATTACCAAGGGAAGTAAGTAAAGAGCAAAATATTAAGTTAGTAGAAGCATATGTACAAAAGAACATAATATCACGAGGCATAGTTTGTGATGTAAATATACATTACGATAATCCTGAAAACCCACATGTACATATACAGTATTTAAGTAGAAACTTAAAACGTTTAGAGAGTGCTGAAGTAGTATTTGATAAAAAGGATCGAGAGCTGACAAGCAGTAAAAAATTTCTTGTTAATTTAAGACATCAATGCGAGATTGAAATTAACAAAGTATATGAGGAAGCAGGTTTGACTTTTAAGGTAACTGCTAAGTCATATAAGGCGCTTGGTATAGATCAAGAGCCGACCAAGCATAGAGGAGTAACTCATCATATGCAAGGGACGGAGTTAGAAGCACGCAATAAAGAAATAATAGCTGAGAATGCAAGCAAGATAAGGGAGAATCCTGAAGTTATATTTTGTCGTATTTCATATACAAAGCCAGTGTTTACTAAGGAGGATATAGCTATTGCTTTATCGGACGCGTTGATGGCGCATTTAATATCAAAAGGAGGTGATATTGCAAAGGATCAAGAAGCTATTAGAGAGTTTGGAAAAGGCTTAGTAAGAGAGCAAGTAGGCGGCGGCAATGTAGCACAAAATATAGCAAAAGATGCAGTAGAAGGTCGAGCAGAGAATACA
Organism: Trissolcus basalis; assembly: GCA_025266255.1. Taxonomy (NCBI): domain Eukaryota; kingdom Metazoa; phylum Arthropoda; class Insecta; order Hymenoptera; family Scelionidae; genus Trissolcus; species Trissolcus basalis. The sequence goes on from JAAMPD010002190.1 coordinate 4,476, forward strand.
GATAGTAGCCAAGTAAAAGAAACCACTAATAACCCATCTATTGAGCATTTAAATAAAGAATATGGAGAGGAGTTTTTAAAGCTTTACAATAAGCTTTTGTTATCTGACAAGATAGAGTTGATGGATCAGAAAGATTTGACTGGTAAAGCGCTATATGCCTTAAAATCTAGAATGAATTTAGAGCTGAGATACGTATCTGCTATAGAGGAATTAAATGCTAAAGGCGAGCATAAACTTAATATCAATGCTGATAGTTTAGAGCAAAGCAGTTTTAAAGAGCAAATAGGCGATTTAGTCAGCGTAGTAGTAGCCAATTTACAGGATAAGTTTAATGATAAGATAGGAAGTAGTATAGGCTTAAAGCTTAATGTATTTGGTAGCAAGAAGCATGCATTTAGTGATGAGCAAATTAAAGCAATCCTCTCGGTTTGTAACGGCTCTGACATTAGCGTACTTGAGGGGAATCCGGGAGCTGGTAAGACTTTCGTAATGAGAGAAATAGTACGTCAGTACAAAGCGGCAGGATTTAAGGTAGTAGGTACTGGCCCAAGCAGCGTATCTGCTAAGGTCCTAAGTCGTAATGCTGGGATTAAAGCTGACAATACTAGTTTGCTGCGTAAGAAAATCGTAGAGTCCAAAGGAGGAAAGTTTAAGATAGATTTAAGTAGTAAATATTATGAGGAGGAGGAATATTTAAAATCTATTGGCTGTAATTCAGTATTTAACTTCTTACGCTCTGATGTACTTGATAGTAAGACTGTATTGATCGCTGATGAGGCAAGTATGATAGAGCTTGCTAATATGGACTATTTAGCTCATGAGGTCTTAAGGGCTAAGGCTAAATTAGTATTAGTCGGCGATAACAACCAGTTTACAGCTGTTGGTATGACTGGAGCATTTAACAAAGCACGTAAGGTTGCAGGAGGAGTTAAGCTTACTGAAGTAAGAAGACAGGAGCAATTAGAGTACAGGCAAGCAACTGAAGCTATGGGACGCTTTGCAATGCAAGAAGCCATTGAGATCTATAGAAAACTAGATGTATTTAACATTAAAGATAATGAGCAGGAAGCTAAAACTAGCTTAGTGACGTCATTTGCTAAGGAATATACTGAGCAGATAGATCATCTTAAGAGAGATGATTTAATAGCTATTAGAAGTATAGCAATTGGAGCATATACGAATGAGAAGGTAGCTGAGTTCAACGCGAGGGTAAGAAATGAGCTGAAAAATAGCGGAGCGTTAAAAGGAGCTGAGGTACAAATTAGCAGTGGCGGTAGAATGCTGCCCCTGATGAAAGGCGACCAAATAGTATTTGAAGAGAATAGCTTGAGATACGGTATAAGTAACGGTGAGGTGGGAACAATATTGTCGGTAAATCCTTGTGGAGGAAGCGCAAATAGTAAAGGTGATGGGGTTTTACGGGTATTAGTCCATAAAGCAGATGGCAATAAGGATATAATTGAGATTAATACTTTTTTAGATGCATTTAACAATAAGAGACGAGTGAAGTTAAATCATGGATACGCATTAACTGGTTACAAATTGCAAGGTGAGACGGTGGACCGATTGCATGTATATTTTGACCGCTCTATTGGATATGAGGCGTTTTTGGTACTCATGTCACGTCATAGAGCGGAGGTTAAGCTTCATGCGTCCGCAAAAGAGTTAGAGGAGCTCGTATATCAACGTATTGATAGTGATGTAGAGAAAGTTAGAAATCAATTCAAGATTAATAGTTTTACAGCATCATCAAAGTTAGATGCACCGCAGGAAGTACCTAACTGGCTAATCGGATTAACTCTTGCAGTTAGCAGAAGAGCTAATAATAGCTTTGCAATAGACTATAGAAGCGATGGCACATTAGATGGTAATCAGTTAATTATCAAAGAATATTTAGAGGCAAGGTCTCGAGTATTTGAGTGTCACGGCAGAATGAGGGAGTGGAAGAGCCGGGTAGAGCTAACAGGTAATATCATTAAGTTGTATGAGAATATTAAGAGATATGCTGAGTCGATAGAAAGCATCAAATTGGATGCTGCAGGTCCTTCTCTTGATTTTGAATTAGACCTAAATATCAAAGATTTAAGGATTGATCCATACAGTATTGCACTTAGCAACAGCGGTAATAGCTTTAAATATATTATTGCTAATATTTTAAAGGGAGATCAAGAAAGCACCAAAGCCAAAGAAATAAAAGGCGTCACTATTGGCGAAGACAAGCTTAAAATTAACTTCAAAGAGCTTGATCGCAGAGATCAAAGCAAAATCATAGCTATTTGTTTGAGACAAAGTGAGTTACAGGAGGTTAAGAATCTTTTTGAAGAACTAAAGTTAGAAAAAAATGTCCTGAAAGATTACGCTTCAGTAATTTGCGATAGTTACCATAGCGTGATTGATATTAAAGAGACAGATGAATTCAAGCATTCAATTCTTGCAAAGAAAGATGAGAGTAAATTAATACTTAAGACCAAAATAGAACTTAGAGATTTATTACGCGAGAAGAATTTTAGCAAGTCAGAAGATCTTCAAGCTAAGTTAGAAGAGCAGATTGCGATAGTTAAAGAGAAATTAGCTAAACATGAAGAGAGCTTAAATGCAACAGCTAGTAAAATCTCAACGAACCTTAGGTTAATCCAAGAGAATACTACATTTACCAGCAATTCTGTATTAATGGGTGAGCGGACCATTCAGTTAAATATTAACTATGAGACGCTCCGCAAACATGCAGGTCATGATACATACAAGTACTATTTACAGGATATTACAGAGAAAAGCACAATAAGTAATTGTAAGGCATATGGGGATTTAATGCTGCTGGCTCGTGATACTAGCGGGGAGGTCTTGGTAGCAAGAGATAGTGCAGGCGGCAAACAAATATCTACAACACACATACTTCCCTCTAATAATCTTGATACTACAAAAGCTATAAACAAATTAAATCAAAGAATCCAAAAGGATCTTTCATCAATAGATAGCTATATATTTGACAACAAGGAATTAATAGAACTTAAGAGGGGTGATTTACTTGAGAGTCAGGAGGTTTTAAGTGATCTTAAGCAAGAGGAGCAAGTTACCAGTAATTTTGTAGAAACATTACTACCACATTACTTAGGACGTATTTATGAGCAGCAAGGAGTAGCAGTAATAGAGAAGTGGGAAGCAGTTAAAGCATCTAACTCTAATATAGATGTGCAAGAATTAATTGAGCGTGTTAAGTCTAATCCATCAATGCTAGGCAAGTTACCTGGCATTGGTTTAGGCACTGTATTTGGCGTTAGCTCAAGCCGCCGTAAATCTATAGAGCAGGTAAGTAAACTCGGCATGCAGCTTCTAAAGTATGAGGATAGTATGGCAAGGTTAAAAGAGATTAAGGAAGATAGTTTAATTAGCGAGCAAGAGCTAAAAATTACAGTGCTGGAAAAAGAGCTAAAAGTGCTTGAGTGTCAAAACCCAAGTGCAGCAGAAGAGAAATTCTTAAGTAATTTAAAGACAATGCAGGCAGGTAGCGGCTTAAATATGGGGAGCTTTAAGTCTGTAATAGAGAGTGATGAGGTTCAAGATTTAATATGTGAGTACTACAACAGTCAGAACGAGCAATATACAAGACTAAATGCTACTGATGAAGAATATCAAGATGAGTATCAACTATATTCTAAAGAGCAGGAGCAGCAAGCCGCAACACATCAAGAGAAAGTCGGTAAAACGCATAGCACCCATCAGGCTATTAATCGTAATAGCAGGATAGAACGCACTAAAGTACCATCTTTAAGATTTCAAGATGTGCAGGACGCTTTAACCAGTAGCGATATAGAGAGGATATTTAGGCAATATGCGGCATCTATTAGAGGGAGCTTAGGTGCTATCAAGAGAAGCGGCTCTGAGATCAGTATGGGGAGCCTTAGCATGAATCTAAACAAAGGTACATGGATACGTCACAGCAGCGGGAAGAAGGGTAATATATTTGGTTTTGTAGCAGAAGGAGCTCACGTTAGCAAACGTCAAGCACTTGAGATTGTTGCAGAGCTTTCTAGCATTCGTGCTGAATTAAGCAGTTACGATTATCGTAATTACGTTGCAAACAGCAGAGTGAATAAAGAGCAGACGCAAGAGCAAGCAAAGCAGAAGCTAGCAAATGAGTGGATAGTTGCTCATGACAAAATTACTAATGCTGACGTCTTTGATCCAAACAAGCATCTAAAAGGCATGGTGCGTCATAACACATTAGAGGCGGTATACGATTACAAAGATGCTAACGACAAGTTACTTGGCTATGTAGTGCGTTTTGTGAACAAAGAAGATGGCAAGAAACAGACATTGCCGGTTACCTATTGCTACAATGCTGCAAAAGACGAGCAAGCTTGGCGTCTGAAAGGATTTACTGACAAAGGCAACAAACCTATCTTTGGCATAGAGCAAGCTGCTGTCAGTAGCAAGCCTATATTGATAGTAGAAGGTGAGAAGGCGGCAGTTGCAGCATCTAAAATACTACATGACTATAACGTAGTATCATGGATGGGAGGCAGTAATGCTGCTGATAAAGTAAACTGGGGTCAGATTCAGTGGCGAGATGTAATAATATGGCCCGATAATGATGAAGCAGGCTTTAAAGCTGCAGAAGTGATTAAAAATAAGCTAAACAAAGCAAATGATCATATAGCTTTTGTAAGCGTAATTGATCCTACTCAATTGAAGTTTAATGGTGCGTTTACAAAGATTTACTACCTGAGAAGTGGTATTTAGCAGATAGATTGCCTGAAGGTATGACCATTGCAAATGTTAAAGAGGCAATAGAAAATGTAAGAGCTGCTCATTTAGACTTAAACCAAATACAGAGCATGCTACAAAGTGCTAATGCTTCAGATGCTTCACAGAAGTTAGTTGAGCGTAATATTTGGCAGGAAGTATTTAAAGGTAAGATAGTAAATGAAGAGAAAATCAAAAGCTTAGCGGCTAATGAGTTTAAAGCTACTACTTTCTTTAGCTCAGAAGAAGCAAGTAATTACGTTAAATATTTAGAGGCAACAGGTAAAGGAGGCGTAGCACATGATTGTTTAAAATATGACTCACCAATGTATCAAGATATATTAACGAGTCTTGCAACTCGCGATGAGCGTTTAAGTGAGAATATCAAGTGTTTCAGTAGTAGTATCAACAACACTCCTGATATTGAGTCTATAGAGACTAAAGCTAAGTTAATAAATGATACTCAAAATCTGTACGAGAAAAAAGCATTAGAATATAGCGGTATCGCAGGTACTCATGCAGTATATAGAGATTACTTAGAGCTAATGGTTAAAATTTTTGGAGAATCACATGAGAAAGTAACGTTATACAGAAATATTGTTCGTGACGTATCTATCCTACATTCAGCTCAGCTTGGCATGAATATCAATGATTTACCTGACAGTCACCACAAAGAGATAGCACGAGATGTGTATAGTACTATCTCGGAATGGAATAGTAGATACGCACTAGATACTACTGATAAAAACAAGATTGCAAATTCGGTATATGAAGCACATTGCACTCTTAAAGCTTGGAAGCAAAAATCATACGAGCAAGTTGCTACTAGCTATAAGGTTTATGCGGAGCGTCAAAAACGCCTAGAACAGACAAGACTCGCCGATATTGAAAGAGAAGCAGAACGCAATACCTTAATGGCACATACGGAGCAAATCAAACAAGAAATATTGGTAGCAAAAACAGTATCCGAAATATTTGTAGCTTTAGAGCAGGATCAAAAGTTCTTTATAGCACAAAATGGCAATATCAAATACACAACATTTAATTATGAATTTGTGGATCTAGTGGAACAAGCTTTTGAATACAAGGCTCAAGAACTTTTACCTAAATTAAAAGAGGTCGTATCAAAAGTAGAGCGTAATAATTTTTGCCACTGCAGATATACTAGCACATCTTAAAGATAATAAGGACTTAGAAGTGACCTATAAGCATTTTGATAGTAATTTAGAGCGTCATCAGTTAGAAACTCAGCATCAGCAGATCAGACAAAATAAAGTAGACGCTAAGACTACCGATGAAATGTTAACTGCAATTAGTCGTGAACATGAGTTCTTTAAGTCTCTTGATGGGAATATTCAATACAGACAGCTCAATGATCAATATATTAATTACTCACAGCAGGCTATAGAGCATGAAGAGCGTGCATTATTACCTCAATTAAAAGATGTGGTAGCAGCAGTAGAGCGTAATAATGTATTTACCACTTCAGATATATTAGTAGAGCTTAAAGGTAGTAAAGACTTAGAAGAGACCTATAAGCACTTTGATAGTAGTTTAGAGCGTCACCAGTTAGAAACTAAGCATCAGGTGATTCAGCAAGATAAAGAAAATGCTAACACTACTGATGAAATGTTAAATGCAATTAGTCGTGAACACGAGTTCTTTAAGTCTCTTGATGGCAATCTTAAATATGCAGAGAAGTATGATAACAGTATATTATCTGCTATTTCAAATGCTAAGACCATAGAGCAAGACACGCTAATTACAAATATGCATAATATGGTAGTATATGCTAAGAAACATGGTATATTAAATGACCAAGAGATACTAAATAAATTTAACTCTTCTGATAGTCAAAATGTTCTTAATAATTTAAGTAAAACATGCCAGCAGCATTATATAGATCATCATAATGAAAATATTAAGCAGTTATTAGATGATGAGCATGTGATGGTAGGCACTAAAAAATATACATGTCCGCTTAAATATATGAAACATGAGATGCAGAATGATATACCAAGCTTTATAGATGAGAAGCAAATAGCTACAACCCTTGCTAAGGTAAAAGCAGAAATTAAAGAGCTACGCTTAGAGAGAGAGTTAGAACATACAATGACGATGAGATTTTAAACTTAAGATAACATTAGATGAATACAACCTAAGAATCATATTGACATCAAATTGAGTATCCAGCTGATGGTTCAAACCTCCACCTTCAGGTGGAGAAACTTTAGTTTGAATAAGTCATAGTCATCCTATAAAATAAGTAAGTAGGACTTATTTTATAGGATGACTATGACAGAATATGACAAAGGGAAACATACGGTATATTATCACAGGTATCACATAGTATGGATAACAAAATACCGTTATAAAGTATTAACCCAAGTTATCAAAGAAATGATTCGGGAAATCATAGCACAAGTTTCAGAGGAAATGAATATTAGGATAGTAAATGGGGTGATATCATCTGATCATTTACATATTTTAGTATCGATACCTCCTAATATAGCAGTAAGTGAATTTGTACAAAGAGCGAAAGGTAGAACTTCACGTAGAATACAACAAGAATTTCCAGAATTAAAAAAGAGATATTGGGGGAAGAGGTTATTTTAGTACAACAAGTGGTCATATTACAGATGAAGTAATTAATGAGTATATAAATAACCATACAGAAGCTCATAAACCAACTTCTATTTCTAACATTAGATTGGAATAAGCTTTAGCTTAAACTCTACGGCACTTCTAGTGCCTATCATCAACCTACCGGCTCTCAGCCGGTAGTGGTTGAGTATGCAAAATTATAAATATAATAAAGAACTAAGAAACATTATTAAGCTTAAAAAGGAATCATCTATGATTAATTAGTCACGAATTAATCAGACATCCTTATTGTAACTATGTCTATAAAATTGTATTAGTTGACATTTGATCTTACATTTAGTAAAATAAATTAATTATTAAATGGAGATAAAGAATGAACTTAAATCAAAAAATAATAAAACCAAAATTAGGTTTACTTGAATTTGTCATTGTCAATTAGAAAGGGACCAGTAAATTACGTCAAAAAGGGACCACTATATTTAAAAATTTTTATGCCATATTACCTCCAGATTTATAGTTATTAATACGATAACTTTTACCTTTTATGTTTAGTATATGAGCATGATGTACCACTCGATCAATAATTGCATGAGTTAATACTTCATCAGCAAATATTTCATTCCATTTTTCAAAATCCTTGTTTGTGGTAATAATGGTAGATTTATTTTCATATCGTTTAGCAATAATATTAAAAAAGTCTTCTACTGAATGTTTTGGCAATTGCTTAAACCCGAGCTCATCAAGAATTAATAAATCAAACGATAGGAGTAATTTAACCTTTTTGTGATAACTATTATCTGCTCTTGCAATATGTAAATTATAAAGCATATCCGATACCGTAGTAAAATATACAGAGTATTCTCGTGTTAAAGCTTTTAATGCTAGCCCAATGGCAAGATGAGTTTTCCCAGTGCCTGAATCACCTATGAATATTACATTGCCCTTAGTATTAATATAATCACAAGTTGATAAATCACTTATTACTTTGGCATCAACACTTGGTTGGAAATTAAAATCAAAGTCTTCTAAATTTTTAGTTACCGGTAATTTAGCAGCACTTTTACGGCGACGGTAATTATTATCCTTACGGTTAGATTTTTCATCTTCACATAATAGTGATAGAAATTCTTTAAATCCTAGTTTATTATTTTGAGCATAAATAATCCTTTCATTTAAACTATTGACTATACCTGATAATCTAAAGCTTCGTAGGTCATTAAATAAGTTATGCATTATTACCTCCAAACTCTGGTAATGGTAAGTTTACTGCATTACTATTTAAAATATTCTTAATTTTAGAGTAAGAACTTATACCATAATGTAGTGCTCTATGGCAGGCTTTATCTATTAAGTCATCATTGTAAACCTTACGTAAAGAAATGATACCTCTGGCACAACGTTGCCAATCATTCACTCTTGTTTGTTGTAATGATTCTAATAATAAACTGCAATTATTCCCTATCTGCTGCATTTGTTGTTGATAATGTTCACTATATTCTATAAAACCTGGGCATAGACGTTTGTGTTTGGCATAATGAGACGGATTAGTGGTAAATATCCCCTTGCCCTCTGTTCTAACATGTCTTGCTATTAAATCATTTTGTATAGAAAATATTTGAACAAGTTTTGGGGACAATTGTACCATTACATCACTGTATATATATTTTGCTGGTACAGAGTAATAATTATTATCTATGGTAATATGACAATCTTTTGCTACTTTTCGATTATGCCAAGATGACAAATCAAAAGTTTCTAATGGTAAAGGAATCAAACTACTTCTTTCCTCTTGCTCAAACAGTTCTCTAGGTATTCTCTTAGTAGTACCATGTATTCGGCTATTGGCCTTATTTAACCAATTTGCAAGACCATTTGTTAATTCTTCATATCTATCAAATTTACGACCAGCAAAAAAATTATTTTTAACGTATTTTATTCCCGACTCAACTTTGCCTTTTTCTTGCGGTTGATACACTCGACAAGGAGAAAGTAAAATTCCATAATGATCGGCTAAGCACTTATATTCCTTCTGATATACTGGCTCATAAAAATTGGCATCTACCACTCCAGCTTTAAGATTATCAAGTTTTATTACTTTTGGACTACCAGCAAAATAATTAAATGCATTGATATGACATTGAATCCATGTTTGACAACTTTGATCAAACACTACTTCATAATAATCAAGGCGACTATAGCTTAAACGCATATTAAATACATATGCTTTAACTCTACGCCCCTTAGAATTATACTGTAAGCCTATGTCACCAAAATCTACTTGTGCTTCCTCTCCTGCTAAAGTATGAAAACGAATGCAACTGTTATCCTTAATTTTATATTTTTTGATATAACGGGTCAAAGAAGTATAACTGCTTGTATAACCTTGATTTTTTAACTCCTCAAAAATTCTTATGTAACTTAGATTTTTTTCTAATAACTCAATTATTTTTTCGTGCCAAAAATCCAAAACTGAAGATCGTTCATAGATTGCTGGGGATTCTGTACCAGCCTCTACATAGCGGTTTATTATTTTTCGTACTGTTTTGCGGTCTGTTCTTGTTAGTTTGGCAATATTCCTTTGACTATTGCCTTGTTTATAAAGGGTGATAATTGTTGTATACATATTTATTCTTATCATTGTATCACTAGATATTTACTTGCTTAATTATCTAGTGAATATTGCACATTAACCTTATTAGGTCACACCAACTTCTCTGGTCCCTTTTTCGTGCAATTTACTGGTCCCTTTTATTTTAGCAATGACAGTATAGTCATTAATTCTTGAATTGTAGGAAATATTTCTGATTTTATCAAAGGGCTGGATAAAATTTTAGCCACATTTAAATATTTATTTGTGTCTTCTTTATCTAATTGTTTTATTTGTTCTATATTAGATGCTGCAATTAATTTTTCTTTAAAATCACTAAATATAATAGGCTTTAATGCTTCATGTAATTTATTTGTATCAGTTTCATTTTCTAAGATTTTACCTATAAGTTTTGAAATAATAGGAGTAGCATCTTGTAATATATCTAAATTACTAACATTTTTTAAAAAAGTTTGCTTTATCGTGTCATTCGATTTTATATTTGTTGTTATAATTTCGGCTAAAAGATTGCCTATCTTATCATCTTGACTGAAAAACACTCCTAAATCTTTTAATATAGGAGTAACATTTATTTTATTAAATAATTGTTGAATATCATCTTTTGAGTTGGTCTTTAAAGTGAATTTTACAGCTAAATTAGCAATAGTCATAAAATTTTTAGGATCATCAAAGCATTGATCTAATATTTGATGAGTCAGAGGAGTTAATGCTCGAGTAACTTTTTCGTCATTTTTAAGAGCAAAATTTAAGGCATTGGGCAAAATTTTAGAAATTGTTGTTTTAATTACTTCTTTATTCTTTTCTAAAAATGCTACACTATCAGGATCTTCTATTAATTTTAGTAAAAAGCTTTGATTCTCTAACTTACTTTTTCTCATCTTTGTTTAAAAAATATTTCTTCTATTTTTTTTATATCATTTACTAAACTAGGTATTGTTTTCAACGTTGAAATAGCTAATTTCGGATTTTTAAATATAAATTTAATACCTTTATACCCAGCTTTGAGTTTTTTATCTTCTGCTAAAGCTTTGAATATTGTATCTAGGTCATTATTTTTTTGTAAAGCTTTCTCTGATATTTTAAAGAGCTTTTGTTTTAACTGTTCATAATCATAAGTTATTTCTTTCTTATTTTTATCTTTAGTCGTTTTATCTTCTGGAAGATTTATTATTGTTTCAGTAGGAATATTATCTTTAACTTTCTCCTTTTTATTAATTTTAAATATATTCTTCAGCTTCTTTTTCATACATATTCTTCCATTAAAATTCTAAATCTAAAACCTTAATTAGAATAAATATCTAACGCTATAATATTTTCGTGTATCCTTACTACTGGTTGACTATTAACTAACATATTAAACTATTAAGATTTATTAACCATATTGTAATAAAGCTATAGTATATTGTCAATGTTTAAATAATCTTAATGCCTACAGCTACTTCCGTGAACATGAGGAGGGTGCATTTTTATATATTTCAGCATTTTTTTAAGCAAAGTGTCACGTTTTAGTTTAGATAAGTGATCTAAAAAAACTTTACCATTTAAATAATCTACTTCATGCTGAATTACTGTTGCTAAAAAATCTTGTGCTTCTAATTCTTGTTTGTTACCATGATAATCAAGGTAATTTATCTTTATTGCCTTTGATCTGGTAATAGGTGCTTCTATTCCTGGAAATGATAAAGATCTTTCCATAAATGTTTGTTGGTCGTTTGAGAAATAAGTTATTTCTGGATTATAAAATAATAGGTGATGATTTGTTATTCTCATGCAAATCAACTACTGCTATACGCTTTAATATACCTACCATATTAGCACCAAGCCCTACAGCTCTTTCTATCTGCATAGTATTAAGCATTTTGTCTATAATAGTACGAATATTATCATCAACAACTTCTATAAGTTCTCCTTGCTTCTTAAAGATATCGTTTGGAGCGTAAACTATTTGATAGTAAGGTTTTTCTTGGTTCATAATATGCAATCATTTAATAATAATGGTTGATAATATATTTTGATTATAAGGTTCTTGCAAGTGGTAAGAGCGTCTTTTGCTTGGATATTTTGCTGGGTTTGCATAAGTATCCTCTGTAATCCTTTTAATATTTTTAACTCTTGTTTGCTTAAGCTGTAATTCTAC
>JAAMPD010002191.1:0-16549 GCA_025266255.1 Trissolcus basalis
TGAAAGGAATAATAAAAAAAAAGAAAATACATATAAAGAAAAGAAAAAATAGTCCGGTGCTGCAATGTTCCCATCGATTGTTATTCACAAATGAATTCAAAAGTGCAAATCTCTGAGGCAAATTTTGTATTGACTTATTCTGCACGGCGAAAAATTGTAATTCAAATATTGATTTTATAATTTCAGCTAACACATAAAGTATTCACTCCGTATTGCTCGTGAGCACGAAGCGTGAAGTTGGGAGAAAAAAAAAAACATTGACAAGATTGATTTTATTGTCTAGTAATTAAAACAAAAAATGTCCTGACAACTGTCAATAAAAACTCAAGTTTAATTGACAAAAGAATTTTAATTTCAATCCCCTCGCCATTGTATGCACATTTTTTTTGCAACTTACTTGGAAATGTCATTCGCAACAACTCACGATTGTTTTTATATAAAAAAAAAAAAACAATGCAGCCGCGTCGGGGTTTATCGAGCGTTTGAAAAATGAATTACGCCGTTTTCGTCGATTTATCAAAAGGCTCGGTTTTAAGTCGTGTGCGCTCGTAAAAGAATCCATTTGTGGGGCTTTACAAACGATAATTATGTCAGTTGAGCTACATCACGCGACAGTTCCGTGCAAGCAAATATCTTATCTGTGCCGTTTAATTGTACATTGTAGTCTTAGTGGAACAATATTAAAAAATATAATTATAGTTGTAACCGACGTTGGTGGCACGAATGAATTCGACACGAGCACTGTCGGCTCGCTTGTATATTTCTCTGTAATTGAATTTGCGCTTTGGTATATATAAATCCAGCTACAAGTACGAATATTCGAAACAAAAAAAAAAAATTAATATACCCATGTTTTGAAAAATCATCTAACGTTCCAATACAAATTATTGTTCATACAAAATATTCCTTTTCATTATTTCCCATGCACCAAAGCGAAGCAAAAATTAACAGCGGTTCAAAAATCACGAAACTTCTAATTCTCGCGCTGTATTTTCCAGGTCTTAAAAAAATTGTAAAACCGGTGGAGCGATTAGTTGAATAATTTGTTTTATCTCAAGTTCACTGATAATTACCTGCTAGTGGGAATTACGCTTAATTGTTCAACCAAATATTAAATCGTTTTTTAAATGAAAATAATACGAAACAAACGAAAATTGTTCTTTCGACAGAAGATAAAGTTTAATTGAATGAATTACGAGTTTTAAATTGAATCATTATTCATTATTATGATTTAAACGAACAAAAAAAGGGGGGAAGAATAAGATTAATTATAAAAATGCGAAATGTGTGATGTGAAACATAAATCGGTTCGGATTTGTAAGAAGTTTAGAGAAACGCAAAAGTGATAAACGTGAGCAGAACCATGTTGATAAACCATTTGGCGTCCGATCTGATTGGACGGCAATAATTCCAGGAGCACGTTTTGCTCGCAGCAAAAACTAGTTCGAGGCGAACTCACGATCGGCATACCAGCGACACGTCACAAGCTCATCTTTTAAATCACTGACAGACACTTCAAGGTTCTCGATAACTCGCGCGTCATTAACACTCGTTGTGCATCGGTCATTGCTTTTCTTCCTCCACGACCAAGCTTGATAACAATGCGTCGCCTAAAAATACATTAACATTTTTTCGAACCAACTTCAGAACCAAGTTACAGAAAAAAAAGAAAGAAGGAAAGAAAGACAGAAAAAAAATAACAAAACATAAATTGTCAGCGAAATTTAAAAGCAGGTAAAATAAAACGAATGTAATTGCCGAGTTAAAATTTGATTAAAAATAAGTGAGTATGGAGAAGAAAATGTTGTTTTTTTTGTAATACAAATTTATGCGTCGAGATTAATAAACAATAAAACGGGACGTGTAAAAGTAAGCTGATGAGCCTATAGGATGAAACAATTTGAGAGCCAACATCGTCGCGACATCATGCGCGAAATATGTGAGGTGTGGCCACGAGACCGCACGCGGCGCCCACGTTAAGAATTGACGATCGACGTTTGGTCACTGCTAAGGAACATGGCTGCATCTGGTAAGATCGTTTAACATTGGATATGCCTGATTTGCGAACACATAATTGTTCCCATAAACTGCAACAATTTTGTTACCCTTCTCGTCATTTGTTTAACACTCGAGCAATGCAAACTGTAATACTAACTTTTTGTTTTAACTTTTCACTTCACAATTTAACTTAAAAATTTAACTATATAATTTAGTTTAGTTTGGTCACAGTTTGGAATCGACGTTTAAACTTGATCATTTTTTTTCAGCTGCCTTCGTAAGTGATAGTTTACAAATAATAATTTATAGTAGGTAACAAGAACCTTGACTGCAAATTTATAATGTCATTTGAAAAAAAAAACAACTAAATAATAAGAATAAAATAAATAGCAGTATATTGTAATAAAACTGTTGGGTTATAGGTGATTGAATATTTTAAATAGTACAGTTTGAATCAGCTGCAATAATCAACGAAACGCCACACTCAATTTTCCACGATCAATTTGATATAAAAAAAAATTATAACGAATGGTGGTTCTAGTTTATTTACATAATTTTATCGTCCAAAGCAATAAATTATAAAAATCCAAAACATTTCTAAACATAGCTCATTTAAATATGATGATGAAACTTAACTTTTGATTAGGAATGTAAATTTATGTATGTGTAGGAGATGCTTCCATTGACTTTATGTTGAATTTATTTAATATCATAAAAAAGGATGTCTTGAATTTTACACTAAAACCGAATATAAATTAAACAATAACAATTATCATCTCTTTGGACCAACCATAAAAATTAACAATCCAATCGAATAACTGTCACCAGAATTGTAAAAACATAATCCACATCTTTTTCTCTCTCAAAAGTTTCACATCTCTGCTATCAAAAGTTAAACACAATCACCGAATCAAAAAATAAACAACAAAAACATCGACACCCAAAAAGTAACGATATTTCCCTGCCTGGCTGATCGCTCGAGACGAAATTTCATCGTGTAAACTATTGTGATGCATGAAGTGATCTATTCGGGAAACCCAACAAATACCAGTGTGACGTCACGTATAATCGCGAGCTAATTCCCAAAGGAGACATACATCGGAGGATTACCCACCATGAATTAATTAAAAATTAGCACGCTGCTCGAGCGTTTGTTGCCTTAATCTATTTTATTCGATGCAAATGCAAACTGTGTTTTTTTTGTCATCATCATCACGAGGGCATTCATGTCTTTTCAATCGATAACAGAAGGAGATATGAGAAAAAAGTGTAATACAAAAGACCTGGTAAAATGGAAGCTCGGGAAAACAAATGACGAGTGCACAAATTAGAGCCGGGTGTCGATCTCACATATTTGGGGCACGCTGTCGTTAGTCGTGCTACCTTTTGTCTCGTAATCCCTAATCCACAATCAGGACCCATTGTCCGGAAGTAATGCCAGGTCCCCCGCGCATCCCAACGAACACATGTGCCTCAACGAACTCCGGACAACTGTTTATAATATGATACAATTTTTTGTCATCCACTCTCACAGTCATAAAAAATGATTAACAACAAAATCGAAGGAACGACGAAAAAAAATTAAAAAAAAAAAAAGACAAAAGCAACCGAGTCTCGTTAGATAAACAAACGCGGCTTAATCTCGATTGATTAAAGTTGGAAACGAAGGAAATTGTGTGCTCCGGTTACAAAAAAGTATGACATCCCCACTCGAGGATATCGCGTGTACAGAAACAGAGCATCGTTGCATTTGTAAGTGCATGTTTCTATCCAAAGTATAAAGTAGACGTTGGAAGGCGACTCGTTATGTTTTGTAGTGTCACGACGCGCAAACGAAGAGAAATCTTGTCCCGGAGGCAGCGGAGAAAGAGAGCCGGTCGCTAACTCTATTGTCACAGCTGTTAAAATATTTCGATGCGAGGCACGCCTCGGACGCTCGAACAACGACACGTCGATTAAAGCCCCATCGAACGGCCATCTTATTAATTATTGTGACAATCTCAAATCGTCCTTTGTGTATCGACGAACCGAAAATAATATAAATCTTATCACAAGTCAAGAAAGCAAAAACATATATTTTTTTCAAGATTGTGATACATCATTTTTTTTGTCTTTCGATTAGGGTATGCGCGATCTTTTGATGTGACGCTCGGCGAGTCACTCGAACTGATGAAGTTTTGATATCAGTATCGATTTCATGATTACGTAATGTCATAATTAATAGTCACGGGCACGAAAAATTGGCTCGTATCGTTCCCCGGTTACGTCACACGGAGTTAATATCATTTGTAAATATTAGAAGCGAGCTGGAGATCGCGGTGTTGCAGATAAATGTCGTTTGACAATAGATATTGATAGTCGTGATAATGTATACGACTCACTGAACCCGGAAAAGCACGGTGATTCGGCCCTGACACGGGTCGACTTTGCCAATGCAAATTTGCAGCTAATAAAATTCGTCGACGATCTCAAACATTTTTCCTCTTGCTAACAAACGAGTGCTAAACAAAAATTATAACAACTCATCACTTTTTTGTACAGTTCAAAATAGACTGTCAAAAATTTGACACAAATGTAACAAAATAACCCACTCTGATGAAACAATGAAAATTCATCAGTAGATTGAGAATGGTAAAAATTAATTGCAAATTTGGAGATTGAATTGAATTATCTGAGAACCGTTGAAATAAATGTTTTGTTTGTTTGAATAGTTTGGGGACTGAGACACTTGTTTTCACACGTCTGTGGAATCTCGTTTGTGCCGAAATATGTTGAAGTTGGTTGGATGAATAATTTTCGCCCTGACGAATCGACTAATACAATGAGTATTAACACATGCACGATTCGCTAATTCAATAAGAAATCTTATAAGTGTTAAGAGTCTTATACGCGTTACTGAACTGGTCGTGCATTCATTTGTGTCAGAAATCATTTACGCGACATTTTGACTTTATACGTTGCAGTGATTACAGGCGTACCCCTCCCTCTGGAATCAATTGAGAAGTGAACTCTCCGCCAAATGTTAAAACGTATCCGTTATTGCTTTCCTTTCTGTCTGAATTTATGTGCTGATAACGATTTTATGATTGGGCGAAATTCACTTTAACCGAACAGAAAAGCATTGTTTTTGTCTCTGTGTATATATATTCCAGGCTGGAATGATTGAATAACCGAACGGCATTGTCTTGCGGAATGATAAAGCGATAATTTATTCGAAAAGTATATATGAAACTTTATGAGATAATGTGAATGGAAAATAATTTGATTAGGGATTAAGGAAACAGCGGCGAGGCAGGGAGGGGCCGGGCGAGGTGACAGAAAAGGCAACTTTTGTGTAAGCCGTGATAGTAGATTATGAAAATAAACTGCATTATGTGCACATAAAAGCTTTCGTAGCTTAGGCGACGTATCTCGGATTCTAGCGGAGCGTCATAAAAAAACCGGCTATATTTAGGCTAACGGATAACGTAACCTACAAAATTGGAAACGGCTCGTCGTCTGGAAAGACGTTTGAATACCTCGGTGGGCGTATTTACTGACATCGTGCTCGATGAGTCCACACGAGTGCAGAATTAACACTTTTTTATGTGAGAAATTAATTATTAATTTTGACCGCTCCCCGGGTCTTATTTAAATAAACATGTTTTTATTTCGAATGCGAATTATTCGGCTGGAGCTTCGCCCAGGCAATTAGTTACCGGAAATGAATTTTAATAATAATCACGTAGGAGTGTCACGTAATCGGTATGAATATTAAAAAGTTGTTAATCAAAAAGGAGAAGAAAAAAAAAGAGTGAAGAGAGAGAGAGAGAAAGAGAAAATATGAGTACCAATCGTATTTTGTTAATTCGTGCGGGTAAAGGCAGTCAATGTTTTTATTCAATCAACCGTTCCACAGATAAAGTCCGAAAACTTTTCCCAAGCACTTATCAGCTGAAAATTAGTCACCGGAAATCACTAATTACCTCACACTTTGAACACCAGGTAACTCCCAGAATTAATTCCACGATCGTATCGACTTTGTTAATTTCACTCAGCTGGGACTCGGCTTGATTTACGATGTAATATTTCGAGCCTATAATGAGAACTCGTATTTGACTAATTCTACGACAATCTACACACGAATACATTTTTTTCTATTTCATGGCGCGCGGAGCTGTAAAAACAAGTGTTTCTGAATGCCTCACCTTTTATTCTAGATTTTTGAGCGTTATAAAACGTCGGTTCGAAAATATGTGGTTCTTTTTTCTTCTCTTTTTTTTTAAGATAGAAATGCTCACCTTTCTCCGACCGTTTACAAGTCAATAATTTTGAACCGCCGTGCACACGAATTCATTACAAACATTTTAATAATCACCATTTACCCTGTTTGAATTTGATATACTGTTATCAAAAAATGTCAATATTGGACGCAAGATAAAGATTTCAGACAGGGACTGCTCAATTCAACAGATAAATGAATGTCACAGATTCTGTCAAATAAAATTTATCTACATTATTTAACTTATCGGTCAGCTTATTAACAGGATGTTTCTTTATTTTTTTTTTTTTTTTTACGTAATTTCTTTATCTCCTCATTGAATGTTGCCTTTCATGAGTGTACAAACAGAAATATGCATCGCACCCCCTGGAGGGGGAAGTTTATGGAAGATTTTGACATGATCCGTATAAGAATTATAACTGACGCGCCATTTGTATCACGAAAG
Source organism: Trissolcus basalis (assembly GCA_025266255.1). Classification (NCBI taxonomy): domain Eukaryota; kingdom Metazoa; phylum Arthropoda; class Insecta; order Hymenoptera; family Scelionidae; genus Trissolcus; species Trissolcus basalis. Next base: position 6,705 of record JAAMPD010002191.1, read on the forward strand.
CGACAAATGTCGAGGGCCACGCGTCGGCAGGAGCGCAGGCCATAATGAACTTGCAAGTTATGCGAATAAATTTGACGCCACATCGTAACAACATCCGCGAAATTTGCATTGCAACTCTGGGGTGTTTGATGAAAACCATCCCAGTCACGTGGAAACTAACCTGTCTAAGACAGGTAACAATGCCAAAGAATAGGATCAATGATATACTTTGGAATTTTCTGTATATTAATGTCGCAGACGCTGCAAACTTGTGCATCTCAAAGTACTTTTGTACATCAAAGGGCGACACGTGGCGGATTTCAATTTGAACACGCCACACGATCTCGAGTAGCTTATGTGGTACCCGCAGAAGAAAAAGCGACTGACTTATTTCGATTAACCATAGACGATAAACGTCCTGGGACGAACGTCAATGCGGCGGCGTTTCTTTTTCATATCGTACCGTTGCAATGGAATGAAAGAAAAAAATTGTCATAATTCAGCGCTCATGATTTTCTAACAATCGGGAAAAACTGTTATTAACATGTATAATTTGACAGCTCGCTCATTATATTTACACGATGTGGCATGTCGATGATAGCTAGATTGCATATCGTTTTTTTCCTCTCTCTCTCTCACTCTCTGATTAATCTCGACCGCGCTTTGTTTTTCTGCCGCGCGGAAAGAAAATTCGCGCGAAAATGTAATAGCCAAAGCTCGAGTATGCAGATTGACGTGGAAAACATGACTAGGAGGAAAGGAAACAAAAAATGAAAGCGATCCTGATGAATGATAGAAAGTGAATCGACGGACAAAAAAGAACCAACGAGTTTAAAAGATTTTTGCAAGGTTTACTCGTCTTAGAGACTTTAATGCCGGAGATCCGACGGGTGATACCGATAACACCATCACGCACTTACTCACGACTCGCGCCAAGTTGCTCAAAAAACCGTGAAAATGAACATCTTCGTTTTGCTTATCTAATCTCTCGGATCTCGTGTAATGCAGCATGTAAACGTTACATAATTTATGACGGCGAGTGTGTGTACGCTTTGATTTCGATCACTCATCAACTTCAACCCCACACCGTTTCTCATTAAACTCGCGCAATTTCAAATCATCATCAAATCTTGCGAAACTTTGTTAACTCCCAGAGGCTCATTTGGTTGACAAAGTCCGGCCGATCTGATCTATAGCAGAAAAAAAATCTTTTTTCTATTTTGCAAAAACCAAATTAAATAAAATTGAAAAAAGAGATCAAGTTGTTTTTTTTGCACGATGCAAAAAAGTTTGCGAGGGGGGAGGGGCGGTTGTCGACGGGGCAACGTACCTGGGTACATATCCTATGAACGTCCAAATCCTTGATAAAGATAGCCCGCACTATGTATCATCACTGTGCTTTAGGAAAATCACAAAAACTGAGGATACTTGAACTGTCTCACGCACATAACCATATCTCGTGTTGAGCGCGCGAACGAGGGAACTGTTGATGGATCGGGCCGGCTATCGGTAGTCAGACTTGATTGGCTCTGAGCTTTTTGGTATATACGAAAAGGACCGTATGAAATTTGCGGGGGCCAGGCTTGTGTGTTTCGAGCACATGTAACGCTGCTGACGATATTCAATCACTCTGACGAATCAAAATAAAACGATATGATCAAGTCGGGCGACCGTCGTTGTCACGTCACAAGAATACGTCGAACGGTGACGACGTCGACGGCAGAGGAACGTTGATCGTTGGAATCATAACTTCCGGACATGAGGAAGAGTTCGCTCGGACGGTGACACTGACCCATCAACCGGCCACTACGGCTGACCTGACCCTCGACGGAGCGGCGAATCGCGTCACGCACTCACTTGACTGATACATCCGCGCGGGCCTCGAGGATTCTGCTCACTCCGCGGATCTCACACTGACAATTGTGTGACGCGTCAAACAAAAACTGATACTAAAACATGCGTTGGGTGGGTGGGAGGGGGGACTGCAAATTTTGCGACCGACTTCGCGCACCAATTTAATTATTTCTCTCTCTCTCTCTCTCTTATTTTGTTATTCTCGTTTCTCCTGTCACGGGATGGATCTGACTGATTGGAAATTGTCGTGGGTGGTTGGGTGGTGGTGGAATTAGCGTGTTCCAAGGACTCACATGTACACATTAACACACAGCTCTTGTCCGTGAGGTCGCGGGCTCGTGACGTCGAGGAGCGGATACGACAACGAATCGGTCGGGATACAGATAATATTTTAATGAAGAAAGGCCGGACAGCGAAGTGCCCACGTCGGGTCGCGCTGCCGAACTGTTCGCTCCCCGCCCCTCCACGAGTTACTTCGCCCCACCACCGGGGCGCGATGATTCCCCACCCGGCGGTCGTCAGCTCGGCGCTCGAGAACCACGGCCGGGGAGTGGGGCGCTCGCGGGGCGGTACTTAGCTGCAACTCGATCTCGCGGAGGCGGTACAACTCGCGAGCACTCAGGTCCACCCGAAGGGGGCCGATGTCTCAAGCCCCGTCTCTCGCGTCGCCCCACCAGCAGCCCGAGCACGAGCGTTCGCCCTCTCGCTCTATCCCGCGTCCTGCGCTCTCTTTATTCTCTCATCCCCCGTCAGCGAGCGGCGCGAGATATTCCGCCGGCCCGGCGAAACCGACTTCCCGGATATCTTTCCGCTTATCTTGCGTCTTTGTTTCGCGGCAGCGCGTCTCCGCTCGCTCGCTTGCTCCCACCCCCACCCTCCCCCCCCTCCTCATTATCATTACCATTTTCATGACCATCATCGACGCGTCATTATCATATCATCATAATCATTAGTGCCAACGACGTCATTATCATCAGGCCTGATTGCCAACGAGTGTTATTATATATCCCCAGCCAGAATTTGCTCGTCCCTTTACACTCTCGGCGCAAATTTTTCTTCATCTTTGTCACCATCGCCTGTCGCGCTATATTTATTCTGCCTCCTCGGAACGCTCGCCGACTCTCTTCCGTCTTCTCCTCTTTCCTTTCCGTCGCCACCTCCTGGCTTGCCGCGTTACAACTCTGCATACGCTTTTCCTTCCCTCGTCGCCTCGCGTTTTATGTTTCTTTGTTTCCGAACTCTCTCTCGATCGGCTCGAGCCAACCTCCGCGATCGAAGATCCAGGATTTCCGGCAATGCTGCGGAGATCCCCTCGGAGAGTCGAGATCGTCGCGCGGCTGTCGTCGGGCATTCTCGTTTCCAAGAGGTCAACCAGACGTGACGCTGAGATGCGTCGCGCTGGAAAAGAGAGCCTCCCCTCCGCCCCGCGCTTTTGCGTGTCGCGTCGCATACCTCCTTGCATTGACAACACATTGATGTCACCTCATCTTTTTGATATCTTCATTATACGAGAAAAAAAAAAAAAATTACAAACATAATTTTTCGAACGAATTTGCATCAAATGAAAAGTAAAAAAATGTACCAGTCTGGGTTCATCATTGAAAACTATAAAAGCGTGAAAAATAATATGGCCGCAGTTCGAATGTTAACTATGACAAAGAAATTGAGAATCAGGTATAAAATGTTGATATTTTTTGAAGATTTTATTGGGACATAATTCCCGGTCACAAAGGGTATCAACACACGAATATATGGAAGAGGAAACAAGCTGTCTGTGAATGGGCGAACAGTGACGGGTATATCTTTCGTTCTCATTCATTCGGAAAGGTTTTTTCCGAGCGTGTGTCTTTGGTCAGCTTCGGGGATACATTTAGGATTGTAGACAACTCGGCCAGGTGTTTCATCTTCGAAAAGGAAACTTGGTCTTTTTAAAGCGTCCGAAGAGTCCCACCAGTTTCCACGCGTCATCTCTTTTGTCTCTCTTACGGAAAAAAGAAACTTTGGGACTTTTTTTTCTCTCTCCCCGGTCAATGATACACGTCAAAATGACGAGGGACTTCGAAGAAATATATATATAATTTTTAATAAAAGAATGAGACGATGTGAATGAATCGATAATTATTCAAGCATACGAATTAACAAAAGCTTCGCGCCAAAATAATAATGATCGCATTAAAAACACTGTGAGCCAACGTGTCCCATTCTTTGGGCTCTAATTTTTCATTGTCCAATTTTTTATTCACCATTCGTGGCATAAATTAATTTCGGGGAAAAAAAATATAAGCGGTTGGTAGGAATATTATTTCCAAATGCTCGTGACATTACCTAATGCAAATAATAGAATACTATTATTTGGTAAAAAAGAATATAATAAAATAAAAAAAATAAAATTCTAATTTAATAGGTAACTCAAAAGAAATTATATGAAATTAAGTTATTTTAATTTATAAATTTATAAATGCGTTTGAACGGAAATTATTGGTTCAATATTTTATGAACAGTGCGCTACAGTTTTAAGAATTGCGCTTTTGGGGTGCTGCTAAAAGACAGGGAACATCGTGTCGTACGGTGTTTGTGAATATTTGAACAGTTATAATTTGATACCACTTAAAACCACTCAGCATCCATTTTTGCCATCGGTGGAGCGTTTTCAAAATAATAGATAAATGGCATAATTAAATTTAAATTTCAAAACTTTTTAGTCTCGCAAGTATTGAGGGATAAAAAATGAAACAGAAGAGAGGAAAAAAAACGAGATTGAAGAAAAATGTGTACCTCTCATCAAGACGTGGAAGAATGTTTTTTACCGTCATTATTGAAGGGCATTGACAATTCTTTAGTCAAGCAATATTTTATCCCAAGTAATAAAATATAAAATCCAAATAGCTGAGTTTAAAAGGCAAAAAAATTTTTTCTCATCGTAAAACACTATTTTCTCGGATTGGTCGGTCAGCGTGCGTTGTAAATGGTGAAATAGCATTCCGAATGCGAAAGTGAGTTGCGCCGCTGAATGTCGATACAAATCGGAGCCCAGGTTTACGTGCAACTGAAGCCTCGAGAGCAAAGGAAGCGAGGAGGCCACAAGATGCATGGGCTCTTGCATCCTTTCGGTTTTATGAGATCGTCAAAACGTTTCGCGATTCTCTGGTATGCGTCGGTTACGCATACATTCTTATGAAATTATGTGTTGGTATGCGTACGTATATTCGTTTGGCCACGCTCAAGTTCACGATGATGAACCACGCAGTCGTTTGAAAATATTGCACGGAGTTTAAATATAACGATACGGTAGCTGCCAACGATCTTGCAAACGGTCAAAAAGACCGTGGCAAATTAGTGCCACGTACAATAGACGCCATATCTCGTGTACCCCGCGAGAGAGATACAATTAAACTTACTTTTTTCGTCTCCTATCCATATTCCCATGCTTTTTATGATTCATCAAGTTTTTTCGCCCTCCTCTCGCTCGACATTTTGTTATTTCTCTGAAAAACAAAAATAAAAAAGATAAATAAATTTTCCTCCGATATTTATATATAATTTCACAATTTTTTTCTTTCTTTATTTTCTGTATTTTGAATATTCAAATTTGTTCCTACTTTGGATGTCAAACAAATGTCAACTAAATGATAACAAAAGAATCAAAAAATATTTTCCGATGGTAGTTATACAGTTAACGTTTTATCTAATCTTCCTATGCCACTTTCTATGACATCGGTACATTAGTGTTTTCGTTGATTCAAATCCAATATATCATTCATGGACCACACAAAAGTCATCATGAGTAAATATTAGTTTTAAATTTTCAAATGATATTCTAACATTGAAACTATACTCGAAAACACAAACACGGTCCCCCCAAGTTTTTTCGAATTCATTTTCTCATCCAATACGCATTTTACATTTATACAGTTATTATGAAAATTATAGGCATTTTCGGTCGTCTGACTTCTTATGTGGTGCATACAGAGCAGTCATATATAGGCCAGATATGTAACCGCGAAAAATAACCAAACGGTTTAAGAAACGTTTTTTCGCCAATATCAAATGCATAATTGATATAATTTTTGCAGACAAAAAGAGTTATATAAAAAAAAGCGAAACGATCATTGTCCAAGAACCATGATCGACATCGTATTTCATAACTGGGTCAAAGAATGACGCAACGGTCCGAAACCCACATGAAATTCCACTTTGGAGACACATGAACATGTATTTAGGTAAAAGCAATTTGCTGTCATACCTATATAATCACAGAACTGAAAACGTTTATAAAGGGTACCTTTTCGTGGACTAATTGATTACAAAAAAAAAAAGAAAAAAAAAGAAAAGAAATAAAAAGAAAGGCAAAAGAATGAAATTGTTTCAAGTTCAACGGAAGTCAACACGCTGCAATTTGTGGGGTCAAACGGAACAAAACTGGGCCGCGTGCGTTTCCCAATGTCGCGTGGACTATGGCCAAATCGCGTGCACAATGCGTGCATATGATTTTGCCTCGTGAAGCGCGACGACAAACCTCATGTTTGGCGCATTACATATGCTACTTGTAGTCTTGGATGGTATACTTTTCTCGTATCTAACAAAAAAGGAAAGAATGAAAAAAAAAAGAAAAAAAAACTGAAATAGAATTCCGAGGACACGCAACGTCAGGATACCAGGTGAATAGTTTTATGTATCCGGACAGGTAGATTATGTGGAGCGAGGGAAGGACAAAATTTAAACTTGACCGGGGTTGGTCTCAGCTAACCGAAAGAGCATCGGGGCTCATAAAATGAAAGGCAAAAAAAATTAATAAATTTACGTTCGGGAAGTTATAGAAACTCGGGCCAGTTAAAAACTAGTCGATTTGTGAATAGCCGGGTCTTAGCTTGGAATTAATTTATGTTTGTCCATGTATATTTATGTGTGCACTAATACGTGCGTGTGCACGTGTGGTTGTATGTAACGTTACTTTGAAACTGCCGCGAGAGACACCGAACGGACTAGACAGTCGGGCGCCCAAGATCTAACCCCTCTCCGGTCGTTCTTGGGGGCCTTCTTGATTATTGATAGCGTACACAATCTCGTTCTGTTGAACTGTCATTTTGGAATGCATGGTACTACGTGACTTCTCCTCTCATTTTCATCGTTACCATTACAATCGCATCCAGACCGAGCGCGATTGTTAATCAATAAATAATTGACAGCCCATCTAATTAATATTTGACAAAAAACAATTGCAAAAATCAAAAGGAATGCGCCACGAATGGAATTCAAATCTAACCAACAACAAAAAAGTTTTGACTAATCCCAAGCTGGTCCTGAATGCAGACGTTGGATCTCCAAGGGTTCTTTGACACTCCAGCAGGTCCATTTAATTTCATTTAAATTTATCGACAAAAAAAAACAAGACGTAAAAATAAACAGAGTTCAATTCAGGATGAATAATTAAAAAATAATGAATCAACGATGATTCGTCATGGGATGCTGCGGACAAAGAATTTTTGTCACTTACTCTGTTGCAAGTGTAAGGGTACATTTTCACATTTGTCAGGTCGAGGGACGGATGTAACATTTTCACGCCTAAACAGCAGGTGCTGATTTCCTTTGTATTTGATTCTAAGCAAAATATTGTTCTTGGTGTGCACTAGTCAAGTTTCTCTCTTAAATGCCAAAGGATCTACCGCTCTTTGTTTAGAGTATTTTTATGTCGCTGCAGAAAGAAGGGGCTCTTCGTAAGCCTTTCATTCTTTTCTTAAATCAGTTCTACTACCTGCCATTTGTTGCTGAGGAATTCGTTATACTGCTAGTTCGGAAAGCTATTCAGGACTAAATTCTTTTTAGTGGGCGACTTCGATTTTTCGAAAAGATCAGCTTTGCTGCTGTGATCTTTTCATATTTTTGCGATTCACTTCTTTGCAACAAAATCACGCATAAAGGAGAGGAAAAAAATATATATATACGTTTCGAACTTAAAGGGCATTCATTAATTGCGAGACCGAAAATTGGAAGGAACTCTTGGTCCGCACAATGGAATAAATATCTTCTTTATTCAGATGAATTTCGAACCCATTTTTATAAATTCAATCAAATTCAAAAGGGTCTCTCTCGCATAAACGGTCAAATGAAACTAGAAAAAGATTCGACGCCGACAACGGGGAAAATGTGTCTCCCAATAAAATATATACGACAGAAAGAAACTCAAATTACTATAATCATTATTGTCGTGTTTGGAAATCGTATATAGCCTTCTGTATAGAGACTTTATATTTTATTTGCATTTTGACTTAACTATCCAGTCTCGAGTTGTTATTTTTTATTGCACCTATACGCGTTTTTATCTTCTCGTTTTTTTTACTAGTGAATCAACCAGTTGTAACTGTTGAGAAAACAATGACTGTGCAAAAATTTCTCAAATCCTAAAACATCTGACACCAAGTTCAAAAAATTGAACAAAAATTAAAAACGAAACAGAAATGAAAATTGTGAAATTGAAAAAACCAAAAAAGTCACAAATTACTTTTAACATCGGGTTAATTTATTTTCATAAAACGTAATTGCCATGCGAATTTGCTATTATAGCACTTGAAAATTTGATTCGAATAATCCCTTGCAATTTGATGAGTGCAATTATTATTATAGGCAGAGAGATACGTAATTAAAGAAATTTTGGACCTTGTGATGTGCAAATGTTGTTTAATGTCTAGACGCAACGTGGGACCCTCGAATTAGTGAGATACCAGAATGAGATTCCTTCCGAAAACCTCCGGATGATTAACGAAATTGTGGCTGTAATTAGAGTGCTTTGGGAGACGAAAGTTAGTGTCCCTTATTAACTATGCTCAAAGGAGGTAGAATGTACGAATTATGTGTAAAGAAAAAAGACAGAGTGACTCTGACAAAGCAGTACTTGACTGCGCCAAGTTAGGCTTGGTGAAATAACCATCCGGCATTCAAAAAACAAAAAGAACGAAAAAAAAAAAAAGAAACTCGAAGCATTAAAAAGTGAGATTCTTTTTCCAAAATGAACGACTTGGTTCATTCCAATATTAATTATTTAACCAACGGTAAATTATAATTCACTTTTTCCTGTTATTGTGCGACTTCGATATAACTTCATTAATTATTTTTTGATGGAAACAAACACGTTGTGTCAGTTGGATACGTGTTGCACCTGGTCGTAGGTTCCGAAATAGGTTCCAAAACAAAAGCTAATTATAAATAAAGCCCATTGTATCGGAAACAATGCAATCACGAAATTTCACAGGTCAAATAAAAGGAAAAGTCAAAATTTTGGTACCTGTTTTCGGTTTTTCGACCAGTTGGGTGTCGCTTCTTTGACCATGCAAATGAACCCATGTAAAAATAAACTCGGTTCGTGCATTTACATACAAGCTGGACGTTGGGGGTATAGTGCTATTAATAACACAGTTGTACCTATCAAGAATATATGACTTGTTACATCTCTCAATTGAAAGCACAGTGGCAATCAAAAATCCATTTGCTCGTCGATGGAAAATAAGTCATTTTGTTCATAAAAGTTAAAGTGCACTACTATGTAAAACGTAACTGGAATTTTCGTACCTATAACCGTCTCCTGTGTACACTTATTTTAGTATTAAAGAAAAGTAGTCGTAAGTTATAACATTTATATAAGGATAACTATTATTGCCATTGTATTACGCTTGTTTATTAGTCGCATGACATACAAGCGACGACGTGTGCTTCAGCACATATGAAAGTTCGGAACACGATACTCGTTTGGCATATGTACCTCGAATCAGGCTTTAGTTCATTGGCCCTGACCTTCTCAAACTCAGTTTGACGACATGATATCGGAAACTAGGATTCCTTCTGACAAAGATACATATATATATATATACAAACAAGAAAAAAAAGTGAACCGAAAAAAATTTCTCAATCTAATTTTTTTTCAGTTCAACAATTTAAAATCTGATAATTTCGTCAGAGTAATAGTTTCAGATCTCGTGATAGTAAAAAGAAAAAAAAAAAAAAAAACGTAGATTAGTATT
>JAAMPD010002192.1:0-16533 GCA_025266255.1 Trissolcus basalis
TTAAATATGAGTAATATTTCATTATCAATATTTGTTTTTTTTTTATTTATATTCTAGAATATTTCTAGGATATTTCTAGAAATAATTTAAATTCAGACTGAATTATCAAAAATTCAACAAAATTTCGAATTATCTCAGATTGTCAATTTTTTAAAATGTTTTTAAAAAAATTAACATCGTTCCAAACTTCCTAAAATTTTTTATACGATCAATATTATAGAAAATCAGTTGAATCCAGACTAAATTTTTAAAAATTCAGTGAAATTTGAAGTTATTTTTAGATTTTCATTTTTCACTTCTTTTTCAAAAAGAGAAAGGCGTAAAAATAAAAAAAAATGATAATAATAAATTGAATAAAAAAATAAAAACGAGAATCTTTACGAACTTTCAGAAAATCAAGATGTCATGAAAAATTTTAATCAAGATTGAATTTTACAGTTTGTCGTATATCATTTGCAACCCACAAATTTCGGAACGACAATAGAGACGTCCACGTCAAAAAGACTTTAATACACATTCGAATATTTATTTTTTCGGTTCTTCCACCAGACTTGAAACGCTCGAGCTGAACATTTCAGGCGATATTTTTTCAGGGACGATAAAGCCTCAAGGATTTGTGGGTATAATTATGTTTAACGAAGTAAAACGCTACAGCAAGTAGTTGGAAGTTAGCGAAGATTTCCATACGAAATTTCAGGGGGAAACCACCGGGCCAAGACTGAGCACTGCAAATTTTGGCACCTCGCAGCCCCACGAGGACGGTTTGTCCTTAAACTTGACGGACCTGATAGTTGAAACTGTTATATAATTTCGATACAAGTCGCAAAGATATATCTTTCGGTGGCAAAACATACCCAGGTCGGAGGACACTTTGGAAACAAAAAGCTCAGCTGTGCTGTGCCGGTTCTGTTGAAATTTGTCAGCGAAATTTTTATATGAATGTCTTGTCAGCAAGATTCATAAGGCGGAGAAAAAAAACACGTCGCGACTCGAGGGAGGGCGACGCGCGAATCACACACAATCGTAAACACAAGGTTCACCTACGCCATTGTTTCGCTTTGGTGACATCCTGTTTCGCTTTGTCATTGCCGCCTGGTTAACCACGAACAATACCAGTCGGCAAGTACACAAGGGCTCGCATGCAAGAACCAACGTATGTGTGCACGCTTAATCGATGCTCAGTAAGAGACCGGTCTGAATTCTGCCTGACTTTGTATCACACTATCCTTTGCGACCTATTATCGTGAAATTGATATTTTCTCCTGTTTAGAAACGGGACAAAGTGACACACTTATTTGCAACTCACGACCCACGAATTTGTAATATTCATTTTCGTAATATTAATTCCCAACTAACGTTATTTAAAGTAGGACATGCAATTTCGCAAAATGGTCAAATACTTTTGTAATTTTTAATATTAATTTTATTAATGCGAACGTGTCTCTGAGTAAATTAAAAAAAAAAAAAAAAAACGAGTAAATTCTTTCTCTCTAAAAATCTCTAATCTGAGATATTTAATTTAGAGTTTTGGACAAAATTAAATATACTCACACAGATAAAAATATATATTTCTAAATATATTTTAGAATGGCAATAAATAATATAAATAAAATATAAAATATGTATAAATTGTAACATAAATATATATTTATGTTACATTTATGTTATGTTATATATTTATGTGTTATAATTTTAATTTGTTTCGAAATTCGGACTTTCCAGAAAAGAAAGTGAACCTGTAAATTTGCAAAAATGATATAAAAAATGGTGTTAGGTAATTTATTAGACGAACATTAACAACATATCATTATATAATTAGTTATAAAATTAATTAAAATTAATATAATTGATTATCATTTGAAAAACGCTATTTTGACTGTACATACAGTTCCACCTTAACTTGCATCGTTAGATGCTAAGACAGTTTCTAACTGTTGCTCTTACACCCATATGAGCACTTAAACAATTAATTTATTTTAACGATGGAAACTTGTGTTGTGCAAAAACAATCGTTGCACGTTGTCGTCATATACCCCCTTGAGAATAACTTGTTTTTATGAAATTGAACGTTGAATGAAAAAATTTCAAAGCTTGAATTTGTGACAATTTTCATAGTTCGATGGGGGGGTGCAAGGAGGATAATTATGAGTGTTGACTAATTATTGGATAAAAATTCAATATGCTCTTTGTCGCCGATAAAATGTCTTTGTCGATTACAGCTAATAACCATCGTTTAGTAATGCACAAGGTAACTATACTGGCTGCTTTCAGCTTTACAGTTGAAAGGTCATATGTAACATGTAAACTCCATTAGCTGCCATTACACCTTGTGAAGTTGATCGGACTTTGCTGTAACAAAGTAGATTAAATATGAAAATCAGCGAATATTGAGAAATAAGTTATAAGTTAATTAATGTTGAAATTGTTCGACTGCAAAACTAATCTGAAAGTCATCTGATTCGTCATTGATGTAATGTTGATGAAGTTTAATATTTTAATGATGTCGAAATTGTCATAAATTTTAGTTCAGAAATTCAAGGGAAAGATGAATTTAATTTTTTCGTCCACAATCAACAATCAATTTTTTGTTGCAAATTCTTTCGCTTTGAGTAATGCGCCAAATATTGTCGTTGCAGTATGGGATCATTTTTCTGCAAAATTTATGGTCATTTATACGCTTTTTCATGACTGCAAAGCCTACTGTTCCAACTGGTACTAAAAAATATGCTTGCCCGTATTTCCAAAGAAGGAATAAAAAATGAACGTTTTTGGTTCGTCGACCGATCGTAGATCTTTTATGAAACCGAATTTTTTTTCTTCTTAACTATCATTCAGCAATTTTTTACGAACAATTTGATGTCACATTTATTTATTCACAACAATTTTGACATTCTGTATTGGAACTTATTAATTCAAACAGATGAATATTCAAAACTGGATCGATAGTCATTTCAATCATACAACAAGTTATATATTTTATGAAAATAATAATTCATAATACTTATGTCTTAATCCCAAGTCAAAGCTCGTTCTGATTTTGTTGAGCCACTGCGACACATGGTGCTAAATGGTACCGTCAAAAACTTTAACAATATATTCTGATTGCTGGAATCCACATCAGCAATCTGAAAAAAGTCAATTCACAGCTTTTTATATTATTCAAATTATTTTACAATTTAATGAAAAAAAATTATCGATTCAAAAGTAAATTATTCATTAGAAACAAAGTTGATAATTGGAAAAAAAAGTATACCGACAAAAAATTTAGACTTTATTTATTATTTATTTACCAATTTTCGTATCAAAATCGGCGTGAAAGTCGAGAGAGGATCAATGATTCAAAACAAAGTTTGAGATGTAGAAAAAAAAAAAAGAAAAAAAATTACGACCGAGTGAGTCTAAATAAATGTAGTCATTTGTCACTAGTCTAACTCAATAAATAAACTTTTGACCCTATCAGCGACGCACATCAACTCGACCTTTTCAGTTAATATCCTCTCTCGCTAGCGTGTCTCAAACCCACCACCGAAAATCCCCTAATCTATTGCGCTCCTTTAATTATACCGCCGCGAGAACTGATGCTCTGCAGATAGTCAGCCGGATATATTACCAGTAATTTTTCTACGGGCAGAAGTAATGACGCGGTGGCGAATAAGTAAAAATGAATCCACCGATTTTCGTTGAACCGGACTGTTAATCCTGAAGCTACAAACTTTCTCTACATGCGAGCTTTTTTTTTTCGTCCTTCACTTTCCGAAAGCGGGACAATGTTTCACCTAACCTCAAAATAATCATCTATAATTCAACTGCGTAAATGCACCGAGCATAAAAAAAAATTTAAGAGCACAATTCTGATTTCATTGTAATTGATTTTTATTAAATTGTTAATTATCTTACGTCTGAAGGAAAATTCAATAACGAAATTCAATTTCATGACAGCAATATTTCTATCGCGAATTGAGTTAAACATAATTATACAAAATTGACACGAATAATGAAACAGAAATGGCTTCATTCTATATTTCTAAATCTCATTCCAAAGACGATGGCACACTGAAACGCGCAACAAGACGATGCTCTGATAAAATAATTAAGACTCTTGATCAGACAGTTTATGGAGCCGAGCGTTTCGAGAGCAAAAATTGAAAACGTTTCAGAATAGCCGTAGTTCATCTCAATTTACGGACGTCGCGCTACTAAAAACTTCCCGGTACACATTTTACACAGATAAAGAGAGGAATAAATTGATTATTTATAGTGTCTGATTTTCTTTCGTTTCTTTTTTTTCGTTCGATTTTGTTTGTTCGTTTCATGAATTAATTAACGCCAATTCCACGATCATTTAAAAGCAATCAAGTTAAGGCAAACAATTGGATGTCAATTGTGTAAGTGGTGGGATTGTGTTATTGAATTTTGTATACGTTTCAGTCGGAAGATGATTGACCGATTTAAGAATCGGAGCCCTCGTCAACGTCGCTAATTACCATGTTATTCATATAATTCGTGAGTTAGATTGTTTTGTTTTGTTTACCCTCGATTCCGTTCGTCGAACAAGTGGCCGAAGTCTGTTATGCAGTGTACGTGCTCCATTTACTCATTTTGTCTACTTTAATTGGTTCTTCGCTAATAAATCAAATTGCGAATAAAGAGATAGGAAAGATAATTAAACCCGATGTCACTTCATTTAATAGCATCGCTGATGCTCAAAATGATAAAAAGTCGTTCATTTGCGTAAATAATAATTACTACACTTCAATTTACAAATTCCTATTCAAATTTTTTTTACATAATACGATATCACGATTTTTCTAGTCTAGAAAAAAAAAAAAAAATATATATATATATAAAATATTTGTTCAATATTCGTATTTCAGTTCTGATATTTTTTAGAAGATAAGTTTTATTTGATTTTTTCATTTTTCACAGGGGAAAAAATAATTTAAGATTTCGTCTCATGCTATCGGTATGAATTTCATATAAAAAACGATTTTTCACCATTCGATAGTTTTTATTCCACTTTCATTATAACCAGGTGTGCGTGTAGTGGACAGATCGTGAAGCAGCAGAGTGGACATAACGCGAATAGTCGTGTATTCTATCGATTCGCAAGAGAATCCATAGAATCGTGTTCTGGACTGGGCCGTTAAAGCGTGCCTGCAAACAAGCTGCTAAATATATTTCAAGATAATTGTAAAGTGTTACGTTCACGTTAATTCAGGAATATTACTCAATATCCTAATCAAAGTTAACTATCGGGTCGTTGATCCGGCATGTTCATTAGAACACTCAGCGAACCATTAATGTTGAATCTGTATCAATCAAGATCTCCCTGTGTGTATATCTGAAAACAAACAAGACATTCCTACGATGTCATATTGAATTCCTTATTTGTCGTTGACAAAACAAATTCACATTCTCCCGTCGTGTAAAAATTTTGTCAAATCTTTTTTGTGTGTTTATTTTTCACACAGACTTGTGTGCAAAATTGTATTCTCGTTTTAGTGCTTTTTTTTCATAAGAAGATTTATATACTTACTGATTGTAAAATTGTGGATGGAAAATTGTTCAATGTAGTGTCGATAAAATTGGTTGAACTGAACTTTTTTCCAATGAAAATAGAACGAAAAATATTTGACATCCGAAGACGATTCGACAAGCATTCAGAAAGCCTGTCAGCTAATAGTTTAAGACACAAAAGAATGTTTAAACCTTCTTGACTGACTCTATTCGCTGCTTCAAAGAGATTTGGGAGCATTTTAGTGGCAGGTTTCTGCCTACTTGCTTTTATACTGTAACTTCTTATTTTCTCTCTCTTTCATCACCAGCGCCATATTACTTTCTTCCCTGTTCTCGACTCTTTAAATTTAGTTTTGGATTGTAGACTTTCTCATATGAACGGTCTGCTGGCCAATCGCTGCGGACAAGTTATGTTTACACACAACAAAAACCAAATTTTCTTCCCACTCCTACTATTCTGTCATGTTCGTTTTGTTGATGTTATTAAATCCTTAAAAATAAAAAAGAGCATACGATTCGTTAAACTATATAAGCTTTTTATAAAAATTAAAACTAAATAAAAATATATATCAATAAATAATATCAACACATCAATAAAAAGAAAAATTAATTAATAATGATAACAATAATTTTATTTTTGTTTTTCATTTTAATTGTAACAATTTATTCAAAACGAAGCAAAAATGATATCAATTAGTGTCTAGACTGAAACAATTTTATGTGACAACGAAACCATTATTTATTACCTAATGAACCAACGAAACAGCAGGGACGAGAAACAATCTGAATAAATGAGTAATTGTAATTTTCCAAATGGGATAAACAAAACGTCGCAGATGAAATGATACTCACGTCGGCAAAAAAAGAGGACAGGATGTAGTACGTGGACGTTGCGAAAAGGAACATTTTCATAATTCATGACGCATCATCTTTTATGACATCTATTAAATGTACACTTTTATATGTCCGCATCAGGTGCATTACGAGATAATTTTCCTCAAATCCATTAAAGCAATTAGTCAGATTAATCGGCTTTCTGAATTTCATATAAACAAAATTATAAACGTGCTGAGATGTGTTTGCTATTTCCCTGTACAATTTTTCCTTGACGAGAATTTCGCCCTCGTCACAGAAAGAACATCTCTTTAAATGGTTAACAAGTGTAAGAAGGATAAAATTATAATGTTAAATGGCTATCTGGTCGTTACGTGTGTGCCATTCTTTGTTAAGTTCTGATGTCGGTAATTTGCACTTTGGCATGGTCTTAAACTAGAATTTATGACAAAACAAAAAGGGTCTTGAAAAAAAAAAAAAAAAAAAAAAAATAGAGGGTAAGAGTTACCAAGAGTAAGAGAATGAGCAATTGAGGTTGGTCTCTATTGTAAAGTAATGTTACAGGGTGAAATAAAGTGTACCGCACTTTCGAATAATAAAGAACAGTAGTTATCATGAAAAGCTTCAAATTTAATCACTGATTGTTAAAAAATATAATGCAAAACTTTCCCTCCTAACCCATTTTATGAAAATAATCGAGCAATTAATTATACAAAGGGGCAAACAAAATTGATAGGATGTAAAAAATGCAGTTTTTCATTTTGCATCTGAAATAGAAACCGGTGCAATCACAGCAGAAAAGATCAGAGCGAGAATTTTTAGTGAAAAATACACAGAAATCTCGTGACAAAAGAGTGAGGTCAAGCTGTGAAATATGGCACTTTGGTGCTCTAGCCGATTGGTGGCAAGTCGAGTACCCGTCCTTGAGTTCATGCATATTAGCTATAACGTAAAAGCAATCATCGTTTTGTGTGTCGTGTAGCGTTGCCTTTACCAATGATGCGACGCATGGACAGCATTTTTTGAATTCGCTAAATTGACTTTTGACATGAAATGGGACCGGAATTTCGTTACCGTGCTATTTCGTCTATCAGTGTGAACCCCAATTGAACCCTTTGATGACGCGACCCTTCGAGCACTTGTGCACCTTGACTTTGGTAATTCTCGTAATCCCTGTGGTCTCAATTGATTCACACTGTAACAGCCCTTGTTCGACGTGTCACGATTAATATCAACAAACAAACAAACGGTTATTGTTCATACTCTGTTTTTATTGTTTTCATTCTGCTTTCAAATCAGTTGGAGACGTTGAAGAAAAAATATCGAATGGAAACAAAATGAGTTTTTCTCTATTGATTCGAAAGTGTGAAAAAGAAAAAAATTTTTTTTCAAGGAAAGTAAATTTTCACTTTTCTGAGTTGAAAGTTCGTGTTCGCTTTGAAAGAAAGCTCGAACTATAACTTTGGAAAAGGAATATTGAATATTTTTCGAGAGAAGTTTTTTTTTTCAATTGGAGAGAGTAAGGTGAATAATTGACGATTTAATGGACAATGAAGTTCGTTTGTGCGTTAAATATCCGACAAGAATTTCAATTTTAAATGAAAGGCAAATTTACAAGAACGGCGTTGTTAACGCGTGTCGGGAGATAGGAAACAAGCAATATCTGCGTTTTGCGTAGCACATCCTGGCAGTAATTTATTAAAGGTTTACTGACGAACATAACGGTCCGTTTTAGATGGGCTGTGCGCAGTGTTAAATAAAGTGAATTTATTTGACCAGTCCCCTGCTCTGCCGGCGACAGCATGTTCTGCCAGAAGCTCACCCCTTCATCACTCGTCATTGCTGGAAGTAATAGCGATCTTGACAATCCGACCCTCGCTCTCTCGAGGCTTATAACAGGTCATAGATTAAACGCCGGTTTATTTATGAAGTCATTCTCAACTTTAATACAGCGTTCATAACTTTTGATGAAAAAAATAATAACAATAATGTTCAGATATTAGATCAATAGATGATTTTATTTTTTACTTTTTCAGCTAGTTGTATACGTATATAAATATAAATATCAAATCTACAAAAAAACAATAATTTCATTTATAAATTATTTATAAATCGACAATAAATTATACAAATGAAATATCAAATAATGTAAAGTATAAAATTGAAATATATTTACACGTATATTTTTGTCCCTGTGGGTATGTAAAAAATATTTTGAAAAATTTTGGAAAATTGTAATTATTGTTTTAAGAGAATTGTTCCAAAAATTTTCATCAACTCAGAATGTCACGTCAATTAATAACGACAAACTGATTAAAATAGAAATTTCTCACCTTCTAGTAGGGAATGTTAAATAATTATTAGAAAAAATTTTGTTGCAAAAATATATTATATTTAAATGAGAAATATAAAATTAACTTGTATTTTTTTTTCTTTTTTGGGCTTTGGATGAGAGAGAGAGAGAGAGGGGGGGGCGTGGGAAGGGTTGGAAGAAAAAAGGAAAATAAAAACACAATTTTTACCTACTAAAATCAATTATTCATCAAGGTGGCTATATGAAACCTCTTCAACAGTTTATTTGGCACAAAAAAGATTGGATGATTTTTGTCACGTGGTGAAAAATCTCATGAATAATGAATGAGCATAAAACATTCTTTGAATAATCAAGTCAGCCGTGGTGAATTTTCCGCGCACGAATGTTTGATAGCTTGGTCTTTGCCCTCAGATCAGTTTTAGATGTGCCGTCGCAGGGTATACTTGAGAGTGTTACCCAGCAGCACAATAATGGCGGCTTTCCATTATTAAACTCGGGGTAAATATATTTGAATACATTTGTCGGACGATGATGAGACTCGAGGCACAAGAGCTGGTTGAAATGCATGAGCGACTGTCTTTCGTTCATTCTGAGTCGCGCTCATTGCTCCCCCATTTTCTCCTCTTTATTTCCTCGCCTGAAACGTCGTCGATCGACGTGTCGACGAATCCAGTCAAAGTGTGCGTCGTTTGGACGTCGTTTCGTCGGCGACAGAAAAAATTTTTCTCTTTTCTTTACGTCCCGCTAGAGGCTCCCTGGCCAATTTGCATCGTCAGAAAAAAAGAAGAAGAAGGTTCGTTGATTCTGAACTGATTAATCAAAACAAAGATCGAAAATTGTGCCGCGAGATTCATTGTTAAGTGAGTTTCGCGGATCCGTCTCTGCGCAAGTTGGACAATCGAATGATGAGCTTTTATGCAATCTTCGTTAAGCGCATTGAATGGATTATGAGATGATTGATGAATAACTATTCTTTTCATATCCTTTTGTCGTTCTTGTTTTCTTTTTCAATTTTCGCTAAATGAATGCGGGACTTTGAACTCGAAGAAAAGTGGAATAAACAAAGGTGATTGTACGGACTGACACTGTATATTTCCCACGAGTAACGGTTGACAAAAGAATAAATGCAATTGTGATTCATCAGTTTCTGAAATCCAACCTTGCTTTGCATAGCTATTAGAATGTATATACGAATGTCCCAAGATGACGATGAAAGAATAATTACACAATCATTGTCGAAAAAACGGGTCATGCCGGAGAGTCTTTGTTTCGAATAATTACAATCTCGCCATTGTTGCTTTCGTTTTGACGTAACCTCTCCATTGTACACCCTTCAGTTGGTACAAAATTTGTACGTACTTGCCTGCTGATACCTGTCAAATTCGGATAATACGTCGTTAAAAAAAAAGCGTTAAATTTTCAAAAGGAGTTCAAAAGGGGTTAAGTAAGAACAAAACTGTTTAAAGAATAAATATAGTACTTTATTATACATCGATATGAATGAAATGAAATTCAAAACCAATTTGAAACAGTGAAAGAGATTTGTCACACTGAGAGCACTTCTCTACCAAACAAGCAAACGGATTCCGACGGCCTCGTAAAACATGTGTTAACAAAGTCACGAATATCGGATAACGTAGCTTATTAAACTTCTGAGAAAAAAAAAAAAACAATAACAACTTCAAAAACCATTTATTGCGAAAGTTTGAATTACAATGATTATTCGTTGTCATTTAAAACGAGGAGTTGAAAAAATGGATTACACTATTGAATTCTCACTTATCCGTAATTTCAAAAAGTAGGTTGAATTGCATTATTCGAAAATTCGCTCGTAACTTTTGCCCGCGAGATAATAAGAAATAATATTGTTTACAATATTTACAGTACATTCATTTGATATTTCATTCATTCGTTCCGCATTATTTGTTTTGTCTTTGAAAAAGTTACCTTTCAATATATTAATTTACCTTATGCTATACGTTTAGATATCTTACACTTTATTCATTGAAACATAATTCTAGAATGAAATCAGCTTGTTGATATAAACCTCGTATTTATCTCGTTGCAAAAAAATTTGTAACATAACAGACTCAGCACACAAGTTGCTTTTTTTCCTAACCATGGTCTAATTAGATTCATTAATGCCATTAATTGTTTTCATCAAGTATCAATTTCAGTCCAAACTTAAGTTCGCCACAAGCAATTTTGCAATCTTGGACCAAATTGATTGCTGTTCACGTACGCTAATTGAAACGCTGCAACTGATTTTTACATGCGGTCAACGGCAGGCGATGGGTAAAAAACTACCTAAGAAAAAAAAAGTTGAATTCTCAATTGCCATACTTATTTTCAAACCAGATCCACCTAAATTTGACTCAAAGATCTAATCACATCGACGAACATATTTCTCAAGTCAAAATTGTATTGTATAAAAATGCAAATTTAAAAAAATCGTACTTGATGTTAACGTGGTGCGCATCGTTACTCCGAACATTGACTCGTACTACTTAAACTCAACATCGTCGCCTCGTGCGTTGACTCGACTACTTAAACTCAGGCCTACGCTATGAAAATGAATTACAATCGCTTGCTTCTGATCCTCGCGATTCATTAGGTTAACTTAAACATTGATATTTCGGGGACTGAAAAAAATAATGCCAGACAAAAATCAGGTCTCGTTTATGCTATTCGTCTGCTGGTTCTGCGCGTTGCGCGTCGTACGTGCCACTTGTTTAGTTAGTTTTACGATTCGATATACGTGCCACTTACCGTGTTTATGCCATCGTCATTCGACGTACGTACGCCATACGTGTTCACCTCATTCTTCCGAGTTAAAAAAAATTGTCCTTTTTACAATTCCACCTTGATACACGTCGCAGCCCAGAAGAAAAAAACCCACGTGTACCTGCCACGTGTTCTTTTTTATCCATTTCTCTTGACTTATTCAGCCTTTTCACGTTCCCGCCAATCAGTATTTTACAAAAGTCGGTTGTTTTTATTCCTCGTAAACTACCGCCCCTTTTTTTAAGGTTCAAAATGATTCGGTATATGCGTAGGTCTTAAGGTATTTACACGTGAAGAGATTCAAGAGTGTAATAGAGAAGGGTTAAATAGAGAAAGATAGAGAGAAGGAGAGAGATGGAATGCGTTGCAGTCGAAATATTTTATACCCTGATTCGCGATTACAAAAGTCGACGATCAAAATAACGCTCACTCAGAGATGGGCAGATTGGAATTGAAAACGGATGGCAATGCTTTCTATTGACTATAATCTACTCTGATACGGGAGTAGATAAAAAAAATAGTCGGTAGGCAAATATGTCGCTATGAATGTTTAAAGATTAAAAAATATGAATCCTATGAATTAGAGATTAAAAACCGACTTCCCAGAATGAACTAATTTAAAAGGATCAATAATGTCTATTCGGATTTAATTTTACAGTTGTAATTATAGATACTTTGATTGCAAATGTTCAACTCGTTGGTTTCGTTATCGCAAACTTGTAAACGTTGCCCATCTTTGATTTCATACAGTGACACCATTATGACTGACAAAAATTGAATACCTTCTTTAAATTGCATAAAAATACGAAAAATTCATCGACCGCGATTCGATCTCTCGATGGTTTTCAAAAAAGTTTCAATTTTTTTTTTTCATCGTTTGTTTTCGCGCACTTGTTCACTCTCATCGAAACTCGAGTTTTGCACACATCAAACGTCTTTGTACGATCGACAAGGGGGTGGCAGGCCGCTCCAGATCCCGTTTTCTTGGCAAGTGGGTTTCTTCACCGGCTCGAACGGAATGACGTATCCTGGCGAGCATGTCACTTGGATGTTATCCCCTGGCTTGTACCAAAATTTCAACGGAGCTATCCGACCGTGTGGCGGATCACCCGGATAAGGGCATCTTACTTCACCTGAATAATTAATCATAATTGGTTCAATTAATTTTAACAGCTTCGCAATTTCAGTTGGATTTTCATCATTAGAACTTTTTGCATGCATTATCAAACGCCTCGACAAATTTTGTGGTTCAACAATAAATTGCATTTCAAAAATGTTTCGAGGCTGGTTTTGTTTTTATTATTATTATTTTTTTTTTTGTCAAAAAAATTAATTCATTTGCACTCCGGCGCAGCTTGATAACTGTATTGGAACAAAGAGAGATATTGTTACCGGTTCCTCTCTTATTCTGTCTATATCGAAACTGATCAATTGCTTTGGTACTGTCATTTACGTTAGCTAAAGTAATTACTCAATCGAACTGTGCACCGCAGGTTTGTTTATATTAACGAAAAAAAGAGTAGCGTGCGTTGTTCAGCGTTCCGCATCTTCTATTCAATTTAACAAACAATATTTAGAACAAATTATTTTTAAAAGCGTTTCGATCAAATGAGAAAATAATATTAAATAATAAAAGAATTAATAGAAAGACATTAATTAAAAATGAATAACAAAACAGAAGGTTGACTTTTTCAACTGGTGACGATATGTTTACAAGAGTGTAACCGAATTAACTTAACTGATTTCCAATGCTATTTTATTGACAATTTCGAAAAATGATAATTATACATTTTTATTTTTTGTTCTTTCGATCTAATTTATTATTTATTTTTACTTGCTAACAGTTAATTGTGCCAGAATAGTTGGTCTAAATTGAAAATAATTACTTCAGCTCCAATTTATTCTTTGCGGTTGGTTATTTTTTTCAGATTCCTCTTTTTTTTTTTTTTATTTGCCGTAAGAATAATTGCCGCGGCGCATGTGAACATTTTCTGTGAACAAGGAACAAGGAACTCGAGAGTTACAGAGATAAATGAAAGAACTTTTATTTTAAGCGGTTACGAAGATAAGTCACTAAGCACACCTCGACACACACAAAAGTAACCGGATAAATCTCTCTGTATCTTGATTTCAAAATTATTTTGAAATTCTTTACCAACACAATTCGTGCTGTTTATCCGTCTCTCAACTTTTATATTTCATAACTATTATATACCGTGCACGACGTTCTTTCAATCGTTAAATTTTTGAAAAAAAGTAGGTGGAACGTGAAACGGTAAATAATACGACGAAAAATTTTGATATACTAATGACATGAATCTCTTAATGCGTAAATTTAGTTGAATGTCTTATTAGAGCAAACATCATATACCAACTGCACGTGATGGAATATTTTGATTGCGCTTAAATTAAAGCTTATGCTTTGCTGTCTATTCTCACCGTACACTTCACCCTAATATTAATTTAATTGACGGCATATTCATCGACCCGTCGCAACCATATTTTCCCATGCAAATGTTACGTTAAAGTGTTTCATCTTCCAACAATACGTTAACCAGAGCAATTAAGCTAGACAATCTTTACTCTAATTTAAAATTTACTACAGAAGAATAGGAAAATAGTTATACGATTTTCTATTGTATTCTGTTAGTATTTTGTTTAAAAGAAATTCAATTTCCTTAAAAATATTACTTGTTTTTGAATTTGTATAAAATATTGTTAGTTCTAACAGTATTTTGAATTTAATTTTTCCAGAATTTGGCTAATTGGAGTGTTGTCTATCAGCAGAATATAATTTTGAAATTTTTGCAATTTGTAATTTTCATTTTCATTTATAGCATTTAGGCATTTTTGATATAAAAACTGACAGAGACAAAAATATACGTGTAAATATATTTTATATTTGTCATATATTTATCTTTAATATAAATATAAAAAATAAAAAATATTTTTTGTAATAAAATTTATATTTATTTTATATTGTATTGATATAATTTATTGCCGCTTTATTTAAATAATTTATTAATGACTCATATACAAATTTATTATATTTTCAATATAGTAGATATATGTAAAATATATTTTGAAATATATTTTTGTCTGTTTGACAAAATAAAAGATGAAAGTCAGATAACAGATGAAAATCAATTGACGTTTTTTATATAAAATTCAAGAATTAATAGATAGAAGTGATAATTTTGAACTTACAAAGTGGAGTTTGGTGTGACCACGTGCCATTTTCTGTACAGATAATTGATCCTTCTCCAAGCAGTTGATGTCCTGGTAGACACGCAAACCTAATGAGAGTCCCCACTTTGTGTGGCTTAGCACGTTTTTTCGCGGTCATGTATTCAATTATTCGTCCACTTCTAGGTGGCACTGGAGGTGGACAAGTAATTTCTGTGAACAATAAAGTAAACAAAATTTTAGTTGATAAATATAATCCATACAATAAAATTGATAAACACTTTCTTCCAGGAATTGATTTGCCATTGATTGACACGCTTGTGTTTTCATAACAGAGATAGGATATTTGGTCTAGGTTCAATTTCGTCTTCCGATAGAACAACATTTCGAATGGAAGTAGAAACATATCGATTAGAGACTGCTGGAAACATCTTCTCGTATTTGATATTTGGAGAAATTAAGGAAACTCTAATGTTATTGAACAGTACCGAGCTTTCAGTTATGTATTATTATCCTTATTACTGTTATTATTATTTTGGATACACCCGAGAGAAAATTCCGAGCAATAATCGTTAACTTTTTCGCATAACTGTTTATCTTAAAATTATATAATAACATAAACGTTGAGTTAATTTTGAAACAATTAGCAAAAGTTTTATCTTATTCACATTATCAAGATCCCAAAGAACGAATGCAAACGATGCACCAACTTTGGAAAGAAGGGGGCATGAAAATGTGTATTATTGCAATAATGTTTGCAAAGAGTAAACACAATTAGCATTGTGCCATGAGACTAAGCTAGGGTCAAACTTTCTTGTATCCCCTGTTTCCGCCATTTATTGCTCTTTTCGCTTATAAGCGTAGGAAAAAGAAATTTCCAACTCAAGTGAGCTTCATTAAATTGTTCAATTTCAAAACTATTCAAATCGTCGAATAATTTTGTATCCCGAAAATGAACGCAAAACATACGGTAAAACCAGTTTGAATAAAAACACCATTTTTATTATTCCTCACGAACGAAAATATATTCGCTGAAATATATTTCATTTTACCCTCACGGATGAAAATATAAACGGTAAAATATATAATTCATACCCTTATTGCCGCTTTTTATTACTTCTTCGTATAAAATAAATTTAATTATTTTTATAATAAAATTTTATTTTATATTTTACAAATTTATATGATCGTATTTATAGAAAAAAATATACACCAAATATCGTCCTATTGCCGAAAATATATTTATATAGAAATATATTCATTTTTAATATTTCCAGGATATATTTTCATCCACAAAGATTATATGCCTTTATTGCCTCTTTTTATAAATTTTTTATAAAAAATGATTATTTTTAATTTGTGAATTTATATAATGAAATTTATAAAAGAAAATAAAAATGAAATATCGTTCATGTTGTCGGAAATATATTTATAGAAACAAAAATATATATTTTTTTATTTTCAAAATATTTCGTCCGTGAGGGATTGTTCACAAAACAGTCGGATAATTAAAAGTGAAAGTGTGTACAAAATGATGGCACGTTTCTTTCAAGAGCATACATGACTTTCTTATGTTTGTTGGGGGTCTGCAGGAAGAAACATCGGGGATGACATGGAATGGACGCTTGCCTCGATAAAAGTTTTCCCAGAAGCACCGTCGGTGTAGAAACAAAAGAGCTCAAAAGAAAACTAGGAAATTGAGTTGCCGGTATCAGACTTCGACAATCCATGACTTTGGATTATTTGGAATAAACGATGATTAAATATATTTATTAGTTTAATAATTTGGGATTAATAATTTTTGTTTATTTCACTTATTCTCTGATATGAAATTAAGGAATAAAATTATTCCTTAACCTGTAAACAATGGAATAATGAAATTAAATTAATCACTTATA
>JAAMPD010002192.1:24239-39491 GCA_025266255.1 Trissolcus basalis
ATTCATTGTTTGGAGTTCTAAATTTAATTAAAACAGTTTTTTGTTTAGATTATAATTATGTACTTGTGTTTTTAATTATGATTTATTAAAATTTGTTGAGTTGTATTTGTTTCTTTTTTAACGTTGAAAAATCTTCTCTCACAGGAAAACAAAATGAAGTGTATTTATTTTCGAAAATATGAAAGTATAGATTAATTAAATTAATTAATTACTATTAATTAAAAAAAAAGAACTGAACGTGAGAGGAGAGATGGAAATATTATATTGACCTTACCCAACGGTCGGACTTTTAATAACGTACGACATTGTGGTAATTTTATTTGTAATAAAATAATATATATTGAAAATGTATTGTTCATTTGTATGAATAAAAAAATTAATAATCTTCCTTGACTATTCTTTATATTCTTCATGCTATTAGATTGTGTATTTTACTTTCTTGTTTGTAATAAAAGCAAAATCACACAATTTAACATTGTAAAATCACACAAACATGTTCAACAGTTAAAATTGTCTTTCTATTTTGCAATACATTAATTTTTCTCTATAAACGATTATCAATAAAAAAATTTTTACACTTATTCGTACTCACATAGCATATGCTACGCGCATAATTATATGTACAAATTTATAAATTGTTTTAATATGCACCGGCAACTCCAGAAATCACAAGTCCCTGATACAAAGCAGCGTCAGGTTCTGGAGATTCCATGCGATTTCTTGCATGGTCCAAAGTGTTGATCAAATGTTTTTTTATCTGCTCAGTCTCTTCGCTAACTTCCAGGTTTGGAAGCTCGGCTTTAATTTTAGAAATTAATTGATTCAAAATTTGTATTGTCACCTGGAATGACACAAAATATCAGTGTTACAAAATCTTTCAAAATAACCATGTTGACGAGAA
Source organism: Trissolcus basalis (assembly GCA_025266255.1). NCBI lineage: Eukaryota > Metazoa > Arthropoda > Insecta > Hymenoptera > Scelionidae > Trissolcus > Trissolcus basalis. The sequence continues at coordinate 25,141 of JAAMPD010002192.1, forward strand.
TATAATACTTACAGCTGTATTTCCTTTTTCATAAAAGTATAAATAGTGATTCAATAATTCGATATACAATTGAACCTGAACTGATGTGTCCATGCAGTGACTCGCTATTTTTATTGCTTTTTTTAGGCAGTCCAATACTTTGTCTCCATCTTGCATCTGAAAAATCGTAAAAATTAAATTAAATAAATATTATTTTGATATTTCAAACTTGAATATCAAAAAAGGTAGATATGATAAAACCTACCTCTGCTCCATTGGTAGCCAAAGATTTTCCAGACCAGAAAATATGTGAACAGGTCGCAACACCTCGGCATTTGTCTGGTTTTCGCAAAAGTTTACTCGCGTAAAGAGCGCACTGATTCCTAACAGGTTCGGCGTTCTCCTCGCTGAAGCAACTCATTTGTTCAAAAGTGGCAATTATCAGAGTGATGGCAGCCAGCTGCGCTTTCGAGTCACTGATTTCATCCTCGTAAATAGCAAAAGCTTGGCTCATAAACTCGTATGCTGCATTTTCATAATTATCATAACGTATCTCTCCGATCGCAATGGCACCTTGAAGAAATAGTCTCAGCGGCAATTCAGAAAGTTCAGCTTTCATCAGAGCAGTTATCGTAGCATGGCAAAATTGAAATATTTTCTGACACTTTTTTTTGCCACATGTCATCCTGCAAAAAGGTTTTATACTTATCAATAAGGTTTTCCTTATGAAATTTAATTGAAACATAAAAGAATTTTGTAAACATACTTGATCTTGTAAACTTTTGTATGTAAAAGCGAGCTGATATGCTTGAAATACAATCGGAGGTATAGTATGTTTAATTCTTTTACTTCCTCCAGCACTGAAAGCCTTCCGAGCTGCACTCAAAATTAGATACTGTTGGTCCGCAGTGTCAGATTTAAAATGATGGATCAGTCTCCCTAAGAGACCCTGTTCCTCAGCAAAATCTTCTGCATCCTCTTCAACACCAGGTTGATCTGGTTGATCTTGCACCAAAGGAGCTACCATTTGCAAGACAGCTTCCACGTGCTCTTGTGTGGGTATCATGGTTTCATTCTCAAGAATATTCGTGATGATGTAGATAGCCAGCATTTTTCTACCTTCGTAGTCAAAGTATTCCAACAGAGGGGTATAATATTCCAATTTTAATACCACCAGAATGTTTTTGTAATTGTCAAGTGGAATTTTCATGAGCCGTGAAAGTTCACGAGAAACTGCACTGTTATACTCAAGTCTGTGAAAAAATGACAAATTATAACAAACATTTTTTTCTAAAATAAGAATAATTCATTTAAATGAGTATTATTTAAAATGTCTTACTTCTCTATATTTAATTTCTGGAAAATTTGCACTGTAGTTTGTAGAACTTTGTCCACATAGTCTACTCTGTCTGGATAACATTTGTGAGCAAGATTTATTAGAGCAACTTGCAATGAGACTATATCTTCTGATGGCATATCTTGACGAGTCTGGAAAGAACAAAAACTTTTTAATCTTTGATATTATTACACGAATTATTGGAATTGTCTTTCTCTTTTTATCAGATTCAAACTAGGTGAGTAAGGAAAAAACTGATTAATAATCACAGAATGATTGCCTTCATACGTGTTTTGTATCATCATTTAAGTAAAATGATAAAATAAATAACAAAATGTAAGAAATATAGATACCTGAATGATGCTAGCTACTTGACCGCTAAAAACGTCAAACAATTTAACATCCTGGAGTATACCAGGAGCTTGAGTGGGACTCCCTGGACCACCAACACCATCTGATCTTTGACTGAATGCTGCTAATCGATCGATCAATGATATTATGATGTTTTTGACGTTGACGCCAGTTTGTAACTCAGCACACGATTTCAAAAAAGCATTCAGGGTTTGAAGATGAAATTCGTCAGGAAAAACCTAAATAAAAACAAACACATTGATTGATTGCTTAAAAAAAATTGTAACGAAAAATAGTAAATATTATTTACCTGAATGATGCATTCCATTAAGTATTCTTGGGCAATGGCGTCTCTGCAACTAACAACTTGCTCCAAAATGCCCGGTAATACTAGCTGTAATTTTTTCAAATGTTATTGACACATTTTTAAAAGAATTAAAATACGTATATCCTTTTTAGACACATTTTTATAACAAACCTTCTTATATTTATCCAGGTTGACTGATTCCAACTGACTAAGTCGAACAAGATTAGTCCCAACCAATATCCTTAGCTCTTCACGTTCTTTTTCTCTTCGTTCGCGGTCTCTGCTATGTCCTTGGTGTTGCATCCTGCAATGCAACTTGTTCATCTCCGCAAAATTCATCAAAACAAAATCAATGCTCTCTCGGACCTGAAAATCATCGAACGCAATTTAAATACGCACATCATTAATAAAATTGAAATAAAAACGTCAAATATTTCCGTCCTTACAGTTCCTTCTTCATCCCCACCATCGGGAACATCAGGCAAAATGTTTCGGGTACATTGCAGCAAATAATTTCGTAAAAATAATCCCCTCAAAGGATGTTGCACACCTCTGCACATCTCCACCAAATCTCTCAGAAGGTCTTTTTTGTAGGCAGGAGTAGTTTTTATGTAAACTAATCCCACTGTTATGAGCAAGTAACTGTAAAATAAAAAAAAATTGAATTAAATGTTAATTTGTTTGGCATATTTGCAATATAAATTGTTGGTTTATATTTAACTCACAGTCTTGGTACAATGTTTCCAGCGTACTGTACTAATTCATACAAATCAGCGACTTTTCTTCCTCTTTGAAATTCATCGAGGAGGTATATCTCCAGGTGTTGCAATTCATCTGTTACTGCCATATCTGATAATTTGTCAGTTAAGGATTTTAAAAGTTATAATAAAAACTTAGTCTATTTGATATGTTGGCAATATAGTGTCAAAATATATGAACATATGTTTGTCATTTGTAGACGATATATTATTAATGTATATGATTTCTGAAATGATATATTGTAAATATGTTGCATTTATAAACAATATACGCTCCTTTCTTCCTCAGCAACTTCAAAGTTGCTATCAAAAATAAATTTTATGAAAAGGATACAAAGTTCATAATAACTTTTTGGACTGAGCAGTGAAGTTCTGAGTTCTCCCAGCATTGTTGAAGCGTGCTTGAGTGCATCCATGAGTTTTGAGTTGTCCAAACAGTGCTTCATCTTAAACGCTTGCACTTTGACAATGCCGATGGCTTCTTCCAACAGCTTTTCCTGTTCCTCCATGCCTGTCATCGTTGACGATATTGGCTGCGAGAAAAATAAAGATACCTACCAAGAACAATAGACAACACTCTACAAGCCATGCCATTGGAAAATGCACACATTATGCAATAACAATAACCGGGCATTAGATTAAATCTAAACTCCTACTATTTTTTCTACTGCATTCTACAACATTCTCTTTGTTACATTTTTTAATTGAGTGCTTTTAAATTTTCAAAAAATTAATGACCTAAAGTAGTGAAATAATTAAAAATAAATAAAAACTGTTGATTCAATTAATTATTAATTCATTTTTAATTCAGAATGTATAATTATATAATTATTTAATAATTACAATTAATAAAGGTGAATGGGGAAAAATTGAACACTCAATGTCAATCAAAATGTCAAAACGTCAACAATTGAAATATACAAGTGGGAGATTAAAATGACATTAGAGGTTATGGTTTGACAACAAATTAAAGGGTGCCAATTACATGCTTGAAAATAAAAGATAACTAATGATTGGGTATTTACTGATCTAAGATCCAATGTTAAGATATTGCTTTGTCATTAAAAACGGTCAATGATAAGGGAGTGGTGGACACTAAACACCTGCTCCAAAATTTGACAAGCACTTGCGTCGGTGTGCGTACGTGTTAAATCGCCGACAACTACCAATAAGTGCTCGGATTCAAGCCGGGTATCGTAAACTTACCATATCATTAAATTATTTTAAAAAGTTATCTAAATCCAATTCTTGGATAACAGCTCCGGACGCAGATTAAAAATTCTACTCTCTTTTTATTTATTTACTTTTGACGCTGGTATGCTGGCAAATGACTAAAGTCACGGATTATGTCACCATAAGGAAAAAACCTTCAATTGATTTTGAATGTCATAATTTAAAATGTAAATAATCATAATAAAAATCAAAACAAAACGCAACAGTGAAAATGTTAATTAAAAATGAACAATAATAAAAGAGTAAATTTAATGATTATTAATTGTTACATTAAAAACAATTTTTTATTATTAAATTTTTCATTCTAAAATAATTACAAAATTACTTCATTATTTAAATTTTTTATGTTTAAAAAACTTTAAATTGTTTATTTTTAGTTGCTCAAAGATATGACAATTTTGGATGCGCATGCGCAGTCGGTCTTTTTGTTAACTTGCAGAGTAGAAGCATCACAACCATGGTAAAAATGACCTTCAAATTGTGAAACTCAATTAGTTTGAAGAAAGAATAAATACTGATTTTTAAAATTTATTCTATCAACATTAGATAGAACTTGAATTTAGAATTGTTATGTTACATTGCAAATAATTATATTCATGCAAAATAATAACCTCTAAAATTATTTTCAGAGCGACGGTACCGCTACTATCCGAACAAGGAAGTTCATGACCAATCGGCTATTATGTCGAAAACAAATGGTAAATTTTTCAAATAAACAAAAAAAAAATTATTTATAAAAGACTTTTTGATTAGTCTAATATTTATTCCTATTTTTAGGTGGTAGATGTTTTACATCCAGGAAAACCCTCAGTTAGCAAAACTGATATTCGTGAAAAACTAGCAAAGATGTACAAGGTAACCCCAGACGTGATTTTCACTTTTGGATTCCGAACAAATTTTGGTGGCGGAAAAAGCAGTGGGTTTGCACTCATTTATGACACTATGGATTTTGCGAAAAAATTTGAACCAAAATATCGACTAGCCAGACATGGTTTGTATGAGAAACAAAAACAGACTAGAAAACAGAGGAAGGAAAAGAAGAACAGGATGAAGAAAGTACGAGGTACCAAAAAGAGCAAGGTCGGCGCTGCTTCTAAAAAGGTGATTTCGTTTAATATTTATTACAAAACTATATTTTGTATTATATGGTAAAGTTTAAAGTAAAGTAAACATTTGTCATAAATACAATCTTATGTTAAATGTTAAATATAAGTTTCTTTGCTTATGCATGGATAATTTAAATGGTTTCTGTTTATACTCTAGGGAAAAAAGTAACAACTTTCATTCATCATTGATCCAGCTTTATCATCTGGAATTTTCTTACTTTCTCGCCTTTCTCTGCAGCACATCTTTACAATATTTCTGTTACTATTCTTGTTCGTTGTATGCTTTATGGGATAATTTCTTTACATTTGGTTTTGGTATTAGTTGCACAATCTTTACTGCAGTTCATCATCCGAAAATTCCTTTGTTTAATATTTGTTTTCATTAAAATGATGAATTTTTTTTACAGTAAATCTTCAAACACCATGGGACAACTATTTTTAATACCAGGATACAAATTGTTGTATGTTTTTGTATTACAAATAAAAGTTGTAATATAAATTATGAAGACTCACTTATTTTTCTTTCATGCGATTATGATGAATAAAAAACTAGATCAATATAAGGAAATAACTTCCCCTTTTTTTTCTTCTTCAGTTTCTGATTTTGAACTTCTTATTCTTCTTTTTCAAAAATGACGAGTGTTTGACAACCTGTTTTTGTTCTTCCAGTTTTCGTTTTTACTTTTCTTTGACCTAAAAAAAATGTTAAGAAAACGTTTTTGTCCAAAAAATTGTTACAAATAAACTTTTCAGAGATACAACGTACTTGTTTAAAGTTGTAGGTGTTACAGAAGTTGATTCAAACTCGTCCCTGCTAATTCGTTCTAAAACAAATTTGGGTGCACAATTATATTCTCACGTTACTTAATTACTTACAAGACTGAGCATTTTCTACTTATGAAACTTTACCTCCACAGTCAATACTCTCGTCGAACACTTTTTTGTTTTTCCCTGAAATGGTATCTGTCAAGTCATCATCTTTATTTTCCTCTTTACTGTTCACATCCAGAACCAAACTCTCATAGTCCATTATTTCTCCTTCTTCTGCTTCATCATCAGTCGCTCTGATTGAGTTCAATACAGATTGTAATAAAGTTTCTTGAGTTGGGATACTAGAAAGAAAAATATTACGTTTAGACATTTTTATGAGTAAAAAACCATTTAAACAAATAATAGAAATATTTAAAGTGCAAAATTTGTAATGAATGATAATTGTTGTACCTTGGCAGTGGGTCGTCGATCCAGGGTAAATTAAGCCAGTCTTTCAAATTTGTTGGCAGTAGGTAATCATCTGATATCCAAGGTACTCCAATCAGTTTGAACTTATTCAGGTACTCGTGTAAATGGAAGTACCAGTTACATGATTTCTTGATTAAATGACGTAACAGGACCCTTGAAAAAAAAACATTTATATCATTCTTAAATGTTGAACTTCTGAACTCGAAACAAACAAATACAAAATTAATTTTAAAGAATTTAATAGAAATGATCAAATTTTTGTTTAAACGAAAAATGTACCAGATCCTGCTTATAATAGAATAAGCGATTTTTGAAACAGTCCAGGCATGCCCCATTGATATTCTGGATTTGAGCAAATGAGCGGCATTGAGTGCTACCTTCTCAGCCCTGCTCATCAATTTGGCAAAACCTTGTATTCGTACTAAGAGAAACTGGAGCATTTGTTTGGAAGGCGCCTTGACAACATCATCATCCACTTCGATGCAGTTTTTGAAATTCGTATAAACCTTTTCTAGGTTTATCGTCAAGTAGTTGAGCAGTGCTCTGTTTACTTTCTCCATCATCTTCAAACCTCTGTCACTTCGGAATTTGCTCTTCATTCTGTATATAAGCCTGCTGAGAATTGCAGCTTCTGCATTTAACATTTTCAGTGATTCGAAGTCTTTCCTAATTTTGTTTGACATAATATTGAATTTGTTCACATCTAAAAAAATTATTTGATAACAATTAGAAATGTAAATGTCAACTTTTATTGAATATTAAAAAGATTGTAATACCAAAATTCTTTTTTCCGACAATCCATGTTCTGTCAGGTGGTGCTCGTAAATTGATGTCATTCCATAAGTAACGATCATTCATCTTGAGAGCATTTTTAAATTTTCCAACCAAGCGGTGAAAACGAAATTGAAAATGTTATGTTACAGTTGAACGATCGTTTTTCACTCAACTTCGTGAGAATCATAAATGACAGGGGGGTAATTACTGTCGAGGTGATATACAAGCAAAATTTCTTCTCGGGTTAAATGATTCCCTTGAGTATAAGGACTGGGGGGACTGAAGGTGCCTTGAAAGCGACCCTCCGACCGACGGAGATATTAGAGTTTAAAGTTGTAGCAAAATACATTCATACGGAGGCCTGTACAATGAAGGTGAAAAGAAGCAAGTGACGGTCGCGCAACGCGTATGCAAAAAAACCGAAAGAATTTTTTTTTCTTTTCTTTTTTTTTGTAGAGCGTGTGCAACCGCTTTAACGGAGCTTTGAAGCGTTAACAAAGCGGAAAACTGTCGCTGCGAATGTGCGCTCGTGGCCATCATATTGCTAAATCTTGTATCCAGTGTGGCGCGTGTTCATGCGTTTTTAGTCGAAAGGAACGCAGACGCGCGGGCAAAGAAGACACAGCGTGCTTTGGTCGAGCTACGTGGTTGGAAAGTAAATCCGAAAAGGTCGAGGATCCGTGGAACGCTTGTCTGCATTTCCAAGCGTCTGACGCCGCAAACTTGCACGCCTTCGATCTCGTCGCAATTGTGCGCCCGCTCAAAGAAATGACTCGAATGACGAGATCTGTACCCTCCAAGTATGTGCCTCGCAGAAAGGCACCCCTAATATTTGCCGGCTTCTCAATCTAGCGTGCTCTGAAATGTCTGCAATTGTTAAGGCTGTAAATACCTCCTTGTACTATTGCCTGTTAAATCACGCTGAATTAAAACGGTTAAACTGTACGACATCATATTTGGTGCTGACAAGGGATTCGATATTGGAATTAACGAAGGTGATAAAAAGGAGAAGAAAAAAATTGTTTTTTTTTTACTAGAAAATTAAGATTCGTTTGTTGATCAAACGATTCGTTTTTGATTGATGCCAACTTGACAATTGAATAACATTAAACATAAATTATCTAATATAACAATATAATATAAAATATAAAGCAAATTAATCAGTTGACGCAAAAAACCTATAGGATTTTTCTTATTTATATAATTATTGCTAAAAATATTTTTGTTTTAGAATTCGGGCCAAAATTAATGATGAATGTATTAAATTTCGCAATTCGTTTGGTTTAATTCAAGGAAATCAAGTTATTATTATACTTATTTTTAATCAGTTCGACTTAAAATTTTGAGTTGATCAAAAAACAAAAAGTGGAACTGGAATTTTAGTAGTTACTACCATATATTTTTAGTTGTACTGATTATAAAAATATTTTATACATTTTAGCCATCAAGGAGTCACAAGTAGCTCCATCAGCGAAGTAAATTTTTTTCGGTGTTGGAATTAAAAGGAGTGATTTGTGTGAGTTGAGTTTTGTGGGAATCTTTTCTTGTAGGATGAACAAAAATTGAGCTCTGAAATCGAGCCCTTTCGTAAAAGATCAGACGTTCTTGTACGTCTTGGGGTATGCTGATTGTAAATTCGCCTAAGTCGCATACCAGCGGAGGGTGCTAGAAATACCTCTCGTTCGTACGTTCAAGCAGCTTTCCATGTTCCAAGAGAGTTCGGACATTTCCTATATATTTCAAACCGAGTCTTCGTCTCCGAGTTCTAGTCTTTGATCGTCATCTAGAATTACTGCCTCAGCTATTTTTTCCCTCGCGCAAATTATTTGCTCTTGCGCGCTCTCAAAATGTACGACTTTTTTATGAAATTGAATTTTCCCAGGGCATTTTTTTGTATCCGAAAAGTTCTCCTCAATGTTTATAGTCGGAAGTAAAAAATGTCCCGCTCGTAAATTCGTGATAATTGAACTTATTTCATTACAAAAAACTGCATTGTTAATCTTTTTTTTTCTTCTTGTTCTGAAATTTTTCTTGTTCCACACAATCGAATCCCATTTAAATTCAATCTTTTTTTCATTCGACAACTTTGCTCTGTAATGAAGACTTTTAGGTCACCATTATCGCGCTCGTACGAACAAGTTCTTTTGTGAAACATTCTTGGGAATTAAATTTTGTGGTAAATTTTAATTACGCAGTTTTGTTTACATTTTATAAAATGTATGAATATTTTTGGCAAAATTCAGAGCCCGGGTGAATTCCCCTTCGCCGTCTAATTTTTTTAATGATTACTGTGCCGTGGGTTTGGACGACCTCGTGCGAACAAATTTTTGCAGTTTTATGCAACGTTGAAAGACGTACTGTTCAAAAGTTGGTAAAATCTAATTTTTTTATGATATCATTTTCTACCTAGAAATAATGAAAATAGACTTGGAACGAAAACGCAAATATCCTTTCATTGCCCATTACACATTCGAATTATGTTAATTAGAATTGCAAATTTCACACTCGGGACCTTTTTCGCCGGTGAAATTCAGGGCGGTCGTGCCATTGAAAATATATTTGAGTGATACAGAAAAAAGGCATTACGAAACGAGATTAAGAATAATACTCACGAGTGTAATTAGAAATGGCGGTTGTCGGGACGCAAGATGGTGTCTTCCCGTTCCAAACACCATTGCGACAATGCAACAACGGGTCCCCGATAAGCTTATATCTACCGAGTTCACGACACCTCACCGCAACTCTCTCGCCATGAGGCACTGTGATTTTATCCACCTGAAAACCAGAAATAGATTGTCAGTTATTCAAAGATTCGATCTCAACTAAATTATTTTCACGGACATACACGTTTTTCATATTTCCACTTATTTTTTTAAGCATTATCGATCCAACATGTGTATACAATAATTCCATTCAATAAAAAAATTCGAAACACGAAAATTTTTATCGGGAAATTTTTACCGTTTGTTTTTTATGAAAAAATAATTATTTTCACTTCAATTTTTTTTCAAAATAAAGGGAAATTTTGTTTTCCGAAATAAACAAAATAAAAAAAGTTAAAAAAATACATTAAGTGGTAAAAATTTGGTTAGATTTAAAGAATAACTTCCCTTACGGACGAAAATATATCCGCCAAAATATATTCTATTTTAGTATACTTATTGCCGCTTTTAATAAATTTTTTATATACAAAATATATTCTATTTTATATTTTATAAATTTATATAATGGAATTTATAAAAAAAAATATAAATTAAACAGTATACTTATTGCCGGAATATATTTTCTACACGAAAAATATATTTCGTTTATATTTTGAAAATATATTTTCGTCCGTGCGGGTTTGCTATAATCATACGTTTAAATATATTGTAATTCTATATTTTTTTCATATAAATATAATATATTTTTGACTGTTTGTGATACATGACTAAAATTTAAAAAACACCAAAAATACTGTTGGCTCTGCTGACAAATCCCGATTAGGCGCTTTCAAATTCCAACCATATTTTTATTTTGAAAACATAACCTTCCACAGCGAAAGTTCATAAATTTGATTCGAGTCTTTCAATATTCTCTTTTGTTTTCTTAATGACTCCGTAGTCTACAAAATTATTGTTCTCAAGCTGAAAAAAAAAAATTATATGTTTTCAAATGAACTGAGTGAAAATCTTTTTCAATTAGTTTTTTTGATGAAGCTCTACGCTAAGCAAACTTTGTAACATAATTGTGGAACATCACGTAATTAATCAATTGAGGGAGTAGCCACGCGTTATTAGTTCTCGCCGTCGAATAGATTTAATTAACTTCTGCCGCGCGGTCGAATCGATAAAGTTTCAGGGCGAATTGTTTGGGTCGCTCCGCGAGAGCTTGAAATGTATACGTCTCTCCAGACGTACGAAATTCTTACCGCGATGCATCGTCGTGCGTGCGATGAATCTATCGAAAATTTGTATTGTGTGTGTCGCGTGACTCGAAGCTCTTCAATTTGATGCGGCACGAAACTCGGTTCTCAAGCAGCAGAGAAACGTAGCGAAGAAACAGGAAACGGCAAAAGGAGCAAAGGAAATCCATCGGAAACAACAAGAGATGTTCGAAATGGTCCTCAGGTAAGTAGTTTTGCTACTTACAAACGAAATGCCCCGGTCCAAAGTGTCGGCGCAGCGAATCGCAAAAAATGCTTACAATCTTTCGATTCGATTGTTCTGATAAAAGAAAATGGTGACGTGGTAAGTGAAACGGACATGCTCACAGACATTTGGCTTAACATTTTGTCGTAAGAAAAATGTGTTCTATCACGCGATAAAACACGAAATGATTTTTTGCATTTTTTTTTTTCAGGTCCACGAAAAATGAGGAGGAAAAAAAAAGAGTCAACGAGTCGTGCCAAATTTGACACTCAAAATTGGATGAATGATATCTAACGATAGCTACTTGCCAGGTACGAAAAGTTGGAACAGAGTCCAACGAGAATATAAAGGAAGACAAGTTTAACGCATATGATTTGTCGATTCGCGTACGAATCGACGCTCGTACTTCTGCATCGTCAGAGAGACGCTTAAATCGTGCTTGGAATCCACGACTTCCACGACGTATTCACTGTACTTCAAGTAGAACGAGATTCCAAAGCGAACATTCGCAATCTATGCTCCGGCGGAGAACGTGGCTGAATTCAAGATGATCTATACGTATTTTACAATGATCCCGCTTGAACAAAATGACTTCTCAAAATCCAACGTACGAATGTGCCCATTAGAACCTCCATCAAAAATCATGTTTCATCCTTACTATTGTTAACCACCTTTTGTGCCCTTTTATTTCACAATCAGTTAAAAATTTTTTTTTGAAACACTAACGAAAAATGCGATATTTTTTACTAGAAAATAAATTTGTTTTTCAGTCAACTCTATACTCGAACTGATTTATGATTACTTGGCTGTTGAGCCATTAACATTAAACATGAATTATAATTGTTTGACAAAGCAAACTCATTAGTTGATGCATAACGTGTGTGACTTTTTTTTATTTCGTTATAAACATTTTGGTTTTAGAAGTCGTATCAAAATTAATGGATGAATTGAATTTTGCAATTTTGTTTGATTAAAAACGAAATATAGTTACTTGCACACTGGTATATTAATGATATCGTATTAGTTTCAGTATGAAATCAGTAAGCAATTTGAACAAATTTTGCAAAAATTGTTAAACTAATTTTTCATCAGTTTGATTGAAAATGTTGAGTTGATTAAAAAACGAACTCGAGAATGTAGTCAAACTGAATGGAGTTATTATGATGATAACTGGAATTTTAGTACGATCAACCAGGGTAAGAGTGACACTCGGGGTAAAATATGACATCTCATATTTCATGCAAATGAATAAATTTGTCTTCGATTCTCATTGTATACATAAGTTTATCAATCAATAATAATTCTTCTGAATGATGTGAAATATAACAATTTTGAAAACCATACAATTTATTTCACTGTCACGATTACCCCGATTAATCCCAATTACTACTAGAATTCCAGTTATACTACTACTAGACTTAAAAAAATAAAGTTCAATCAACATAATAATTTTTTCTCAATGAATTAACTTTTGCCTTGGAAAATTCGAAACGTTTTACTGATGGTCGTTGCCAATGAAACTTTGATGGGATTTGCGAGGGAAGTCCTGTCAATTTCTTATGTGTAAAGTATGGATAGTTTAAAAAGATTACTTTTTGCGGTACCGTGAAAATAATGAAACTAAGGGGACTGCACGTAGGGTCAAGAGCAATTCAATAGGACGAAAGTTGGATCCATCCCTCGCCGACACAGCTGATGATCTTACTGTCAGGAGTCCAACACAAATGCCACGTTTTGATGTGCAGGATGTTTACGAACGTCTGCGCCAACCAAAAGACCAAACAGAAACTTATCGTACATTGAAACAAGAATGAAACTAGCTGAAGTCATGTTCTATCTGAATGTTGGAATGAAGTCTGATGGAAAACATTGAAGTTAAACTCATCATCTCGTGAGCTATTTTAAGAGTCGCCCTCTGATATGGGGGTAGTTCGTGAAAAAAAAATTGCTGTAAAAACAATTTCATCCGTGAGGAGGAAGATTACCAATTTCGCAAATCCGAAACAAATGAAAACATTTTGTAATAACATCTCATTAATTTATTTACTCGCTTGTTGATATAAATCAGCGGAGACGTAAAACGAGAGAGTTTCCATCTCGGCGACCTTCGGAGGGAAGAAAAAAAAAGTTTATAAGGTTGTAACGGCACATCCCCTGCGGCACGTTGCAATCAACGACGTCTGCAATTTCCGAGTGATCGTATCGTAGTGTGACGTCACGTGCGTTCTACGAGATACAAGTTCTAACAAAACTGTAAGATTGAAATGAAATTCGGCATCGGATACACGCACCGACTCTCCCTCGGACCTTTTTACTTTTTTTCTCCGCTGGCTTATTTCCGCAAGGTTTTTCTTTTTTTATCACTCCCTATTTTTTTATAACCCAACGCTAAACTCCAATTTGCCAAGCGACAATCAAAACTCTCGTCCGAAAGTCGGCTCTCAACGTTGTCAATATATCGACCTAACAACGTTACTGCCACTGGGATTCTGAATGATCCATCAAGAAGCCGTGAACATCAGTACAATAATTTAGTTAACATCACTTTTAATCAAACTTATTGAATATCCAATCTCGACCACACAGAAAAAGTAGATTACCAGAGGTTGTACCACACAAAGCCTGTAAATAGGGGCCATAAAAAAGCTCCGCCAAATTGGAACTCTTGTAATGCTCGAATTTTGACATAGCAAAGTTTGTTCATTAGTCGTATTTCTACTCTCGGGCAACACCTGGTACGGCATTTCGAAAAGGTCAAAAAACAAAAAAAAAGAAAAGGCATTGTTATTAACATCCACGATTCTTTTTAAATTGTTCACAACCTAAAAAAACCATATAAAATCAGGAGACACGGTAGTGTCTCTGGCCGAGTACGAAAAAAAATGAGTGGCACTACTACCGTGTATACTTTTCCGGAGACAACGATAAGCGATTTTCAGCCTATCAAACTCCTATAAGGAACATTCCCAGCAGGTAAATGGTGTGCTCTCTGGAAACGTGCCGCGGAGCTGACAAAAATAAAAAAAATTTTCGGATACGACGTTTTTAAAGGAGTTATGAGAGGTTGAAATCGACTTTTTCGATGAAAATGTTCTACGTACGGTTTATGTAAACAAGCGTGACGTCATCAATAAATTG